>CAUJNA010000335.1:2533309-2608309 GCA_963377175.1 Effrenium voratum | reverse complement strand
GCCCAATTTTTCGGGCCTGAGAGTGATTTTCGCCAAGACCTGACATGCCCCAAAACGGCCTTTGGAGCCTCACATGTTCTCTACAAGGAGGGTTTTAAATCCCCAATCCAAACCACCAACTACCCCTACTCCAAATACCCTCGTTCTTTGGGGAAATTGTTGAACGACCTGGTTTTCCATGGTAAATGCATCCTTCGTATACCCTACAAAAAGCGGGTACTTGGCGTCCAAAATTTGTCCAACCCCCAAAATGGCCGTTTTACAGTTCGCTGGGAAATCAAAGGTTTCATGTTTTTTGAGGTGGCTCCGGCCATATAAACTCTACGACTCTTGGTATGGTAGCAAGCAATATTGTTTGTTGCAGCTCCCCAGTGACAATGAACAACCAAAAAAAAGAACCAACTAAATCTTTACCATTAAATTTGGTTGCTGTTGACCCCTCTGCAAAAAGTTTATATCACTTTTCGTGGGTTTAGTGGAAAACCCCTTGATTTCAACCAAAAAGTTGAAGTCTAAAAATCCAACCCAATAGCAGTCAAGTAAACAGCTCGTGTTTTTATCCCTTTTGAGGTGGCCATCCACGGTGAGCTCGCCGAACCGCCGAACCGGTGCGATGCAACGGCCTCGCGGCCTCGCCTCCTCAATGGCTGCGACTCCGGCGACGGAGCACTTGCCTGTCGCCCGAGTCCCGAGTCCCGAGCCAGGGAGTCCGGATGCATTCGTTTCCCTCAAAGGAGAAGAACCATATGGCTGTGGCTCAAAATGAATGAGCTAGGGCAAACAGCAGGTTTTTAGTCTTTGGTTCCATTTACCAAAGGCCCATTTTAAAGTACTTTTTTTTGAGCCACAGCCATATAACTCTAGACTTGCACATATCAATTAGATAACGTGGAGTCAAAGGTGTAAGACCCCCGAATTTTTCGGAAGGAGTCTCCCGAGTCTGAGACATGCGATATGGCCCCCCCAACAAAAAAATGAGGCAAGAACATCTCTAAGACTAAAAGGGCCCGCGACCAAAAGCACTCGCTACTTGTTACACTTTTTTGAGAGGATGAAAGGGGATCAACCTCCCATGTTTGTCGCTGGGGGAGTAACCCCAATTTTGAAAGTTGAGAAGGAGACGGTGGATCAATCATGTCTTCAATTTTACCGAGGACGCTCCGATTATCAGGGTTAAGAAATGCTGCAGGGTTGTCCGGATTGACATGAACATGCTTTTCCAAAAGAACACAATAGGACACCCCCAATCAATCAACCGATTTGTTGAACCTTCCCATTCGTTGGGAGCATTGTCTAATCCACACCCATAAAACCGAGCGAGCCACCCAAAACCAACTTCAATTCAATGGGCTTCCTCGGCTTCCCACCGACAAATCCAGGCCCAATCACGCAACAAAAATAACTTGGTTGACATTGAAAGGGGAGCAAACATTTAATTTTTTTTGTTAGGTGGGAATTTCCCACTAAGCCACCATAAGCAAAAATGAAAAATGTTTCCCAACGAGAACCATAAGAGGAGAATCCCTACCGACAAAACCATGTGGAACTGGCTGAGGAGCCGTGTCAGGGGCTTCCCGCAGCTCTGATTCTCCGTGCTCCAAGACCGATACTCGAGCTACAAAACCGAGCCACCCGAAACCGATCTGGCAAATATGGGTCGCTCATTTGCCAGCTGACACAAGAATCAGCCTGGCCTCTCTGCGTCTTCCGGCGCTTCCGCATTCAGGAAGGTGTTTCCTGATAAGGCCATCAATCAGTCTGACAAAGTCTGCAAGCTTCCCAGGCAAACGGCACTGGCCAGCTCCAGTTTAAGTCGCAAACGGCAGTGGCCAGCTCCAGCTTGAGTCTTAACACTTCCCAGCTTAGCAAGAGATTCAACCTGAAAGTTTACTTCCACTTAAGGTGCCATTCCAATATAAGGCTTGTTCTCAGCCATGACTGTTTCTTTGCCCGCATCTGTCAATCCTGGGGAACATGAGAAATTAGATCTGCTCAGATTCTGTGTCATGTTTATACTCTAAAAACATCGTCTTGGGATTGGAGACTCATGTCCGCCCCCCCCCAAAAATAATAATAATAATAACACAAACAACTGGGAGCATGCCTTTAAATTCGGTTCGGGTGTCCCCGGTGCAGACCAGACAGGTGAACCATTTGGGTTGCCAAGGGAGAGCCAAAAGACCTCAGATTCGCTCCACTCGCTTTGCTGCCAAGCAGCGCAGCCGAATGTGAAAGCCGGTCGCCTCGTCATAGACAGCCTCCAAGAAATGAATGGGCGGGTGTTGATTGCAACACTTGCCCCATGGACAATCTTTTTGCGGACAAAAGAGCCTTTCGTACAAACAAGCGTGGCGCTGCCTTTTTTTGGATTGATATTCAGCGGAACAGGTTGAACACCACACTGCGGAAGCTCAAAGCATCCCCACTTCTCAAGCCACAAACACCAAGGATATAGCTTTCAAATTTTGACTGGAAGCCAGGTCTCTTCACCGAGCCCCATTTATATGCAGCCGGCATTTGCTCCCTACTCCGAAATCCGGCTTTTTACGGGTATCATGTCAACCCTCTTCTAGACGTTGATTCCGCATTCTCTTCACCCATGGGTCCTCTGTAGAAACCACCCATTTTCACAAGGGGTTGCACATGTCTTGAAGAGAAGGATCCCTGAAGAGAATGGGGAAGGTAAGACCTCTGAGAACGTTACGATATTTACCATGGAATCGGATTTTCAAAAACATTTCAGGATATGTGGAGGGCGTCCTTTCGCCGGCGCGGCGCTTGCGCGGCGCTTGCGTGCGCCAGCGCGCCTCCCTTGCGGGCGTTGTCAAAAGCCTAAGCTGCCGTTGGCGCATCACACGAGCACCCACCGACGGTTGCGAAATCCGGAAATCGCACCAGGTTTCTGATTCGACTCCCCTGTGAATACCAACTGTTTTCACAGTGGCGCGAACGGGTTTCGTCCATCAACAGTATTGTCTTTTGGTTCTACCAATATCTGGCCCCGTTGTTTTGTCAATCAAAGCCCTAAGTGGTAGGTTGAAGACGGTGGTTTAACTTTGATAATCTGCAAAAACTGGCTAATTGTGAAGGTTCCTGGAGTCTCCCTCTGACCATTAGCAAAATAGGAAGTCATGATCCCTTAATTTTTGGTAACCCCATTATTGACGGGTCGGAATGTTGTGACCACTGTAACCTCCAAAACGAGGTACGAAGCGAACCAAAGGCCAATTGGAATCGGGTCTCGTTGGCCGATCACATCGGACATTTGAGCAGCGGGCAATTCTACTTGATGTGGTTCATGTGGCAGCGGAAAGCAGGTCAGGGGCATATACAGGGCACGTCAAACAATGGCATTTACTGCGTGGTCGTTTTCATAATCCATGTGCATGCCTTTTGGCATCACGCTATGCCAAGTGCGCAGTTGGGAAAAGCCACACCGTGCACCATGTTGAGACTTGTGCACGCACTCCCCAATATACCCTACGATGACCAACAGGCGACCAATCAAAACAATTTGCAAATACATGCCAGTGAGCATTGCCATGTCAAGAGACCTTGAAGAACGTACGCATTCCAATGATCCCAGTCATGCCAAGATTGAAAACGTGACATGTTCACATGCATGCACATTCTCGTGAACCCATGCCACAATGCGGCCCTTCATTCAATCGCATGTGTGGGACAGCTGGGAAACCAATCCCCTCGAGGGCCGCCTCCGTCGAGTGCTATGTGGGAGGGAGGGGGTTTTAACCACTTCCAAGTTCAGACGTCTGAACGAGACTCTGTCAAGCTACATTGCAACCTGTGTGGCACACCGTTCACATTTCAAGCTCCCAAAGTAGTTCTTTTTGCCACCACATGCCACAACCTCCCATGCTCAAGCAGAACTCAGGCATCTCCATCTCTTGGGACATCTTGGGATGTCCCAGACGCCGTTTTTGCTGGGGAGGGATGAACCGAAGGCTATGCTATGGGACACCTTCTCGCTTCACGCAGACTAAGGACTGGGCCCCGCGACTGCTTCGCTGCAGGAATTTCTACGCACAAAACTTTGCGCCCCGAAAGCTCCCCCGAAAGCTCCCCCAAACACCCTGGATGTTTGTTGATAGATAGTATCATGTTAACCCTCTACCCAAAACAAAGGGATGTACCATACCGCTGGATTTAGGCAAGCTGCTGACCCTGGGAAAGGAAATGGCAAAAAAGCAACTCGTTTCAAACAGTCCTTGCATACCCAAATGGGTACGGTACAGTTGACATTAGGTTTGAATTCACAAGAGAATGGGTCACAATTGGGGCAAGCCACGTGCGAACTGATTGTTACTCGCTGTAAGTCCTGCTATGACATAAAATACCCTCGGCTCAACTGCAGCTGAAACGCTGCTTCTGGAATTCGCTCACCTCCTGCGCAGATTTCCAATGGGGCAAGCCGCTTACAAACTAGGCTACTACCATCCCCCTCCAAATACCTGCGTGTTTAAGGGTATGCTGTAAAGAAGCCTTGCTTCCATGCTAAATGCCTCATGATTAAGTACAGGGTTGACGTGATACTCTGAAAAAAGGGTGTGTTGAGTAGGGGGATGGTTGTAAGTCCCCAAAAGTCCCCTTGAAACATCGCCCAAAGGATTCTCATTGTGGCCCAAGCCCAGATGCTAAATAGGTTGACCGTCCATGAGCCTTCTAAGGAAAATCAGCCTTTGGAGCCTTGGACAGAGCTTTATAATTTGCCTTGTAAGGAGCTTTGCAAGCAGCTTCACAAGGAATTGCAGAAGGAGCTTGACAAGCAGCTTTCTATGGAATTTCATAAGTAGCTTTATAAGGCTCCTTAGAAGAAGCTTTATACGGAGTCTTATCAGGAGCTTTGCGAGGAAAAATCATGTGCAGTCAGGTTCTAATTTAATGGCACGTTAACATTGAATAACTGTCTTATTAAACTTCATTCATGGGCATGGTTTATTTACATCCAAATTGCAAACAAAACCAGTTGAATCATTCCCTGATTGCCTGATTGGATCCTGTGCATATTCTTGTTACTTTTCAAACACATATTGGAATATGACTATTCTTTATGTTCGCACTCAATATGGAAGTTATGATTGAATCAAACCCTTGTATTATGCTATCGAACTCAAAATTGAATTGCAAATTATTATTTTGGTATAAGAATCCTTATAAGGAGCCTTTATAAGGAGCCTTTATAAGGAGCTGTGTTCTGGAGCTTCATAAGGGGCAAGGAGCTTTGCAAGGAGCTTTATCACGAGGCTTAACTGAGCTCCATAAACAGCTTGATTTTGGAGCTTCATACGGAGCTTCCCAAGAAGCCCTGTAAGGAGCCAACAAAAACAGGCTGGTAAAACCAACGCCAAAAAGACAGATCTCCAAAGAATCTTTGGTTTCAGCCCCCCAAAATGGCAGTGGGTCAAAAAAATGATTCCCAACATGGAGCATATGGAACCTTGAAGTAAATGGAACCAAAGATTCCCAAAACCTGCGGTTTTCCAGTGGTTCAATTTCAAGCCACACGTGCAAATGCTTTTTCTTTGGGCTAGATTCCGCGCTCGGGCGCACCAGGCAATCAATTCCCACTCAGCAGAGTGCTTGATGTGCAAAACACAAAATACCACCGAGTGCCTTTTTAGTTGATGCCAAAAACAAAACAACTTGAACATAACAAAACCAGCACAATTCGAGAAAACCAACAAACAAGAAAACAAATCTCTGGGGGAGAATCTTTGGTTTTAGCCCAGTTGTTTGGTTATCTCACAGCTGTTTTTGCAGTTTGGAACGAGAAAGGCAAATAATCCACGAATCCAAGAGTCCGATATTGCGTGGCAGAAGTCTGGTGGTTGTGAAAATATTGGCTTCTTGGATTTTAAAGAGATTATTTTTTTTGTGGTCCCTAAGAAGTCTTGCTTTTTGGGCTGGAAAGCCACGAACACCCTAGGACATATTGCTTGTTGCGGGACCAAAAAAAACCCAAGGAAATCGTGTCAAAACCCAAAGGGTGTTCTTGGCTCTCCAGCAAAAGACAAATATTTCCTAGTAGGTGTTCTTTTCCTTTTTTAGCAAGAATCCCTTGGACAAAAAGAAACAGAGATCTCCACGCAAATCTATATTATTGGTTTTTTTAAAGGAATTCGTGTTTTCTTTCTCGTAAAACAAACTCAAACAACCAGGGGATTCTCAAGTTTTTCACTTGGGGATCTCCCTGAAAAACATGCTATTGTTTGACCCTTGCTTTTCTTGAAGCTTTCGTAGTTTTCTCGGGGAAGAAAATACTGGGAATCCTTAGATGGTATTTGCTGAAACCTCAAACAAAAATACCGATTTCTCTTGGTTGTTCAGTGGTTGGCGGTGTTTGTTTGTTTTGCCCGAAAAACCACCAACAGAGGCCAAGTGCTTGTCACTCTGTCTTTGCTTGTGGTCCCCAAGCACTCTGTCTTTGCATTTTGTGGTCCTTGGGGGACTTTTTGGAAAAAGAAGGTAGGTGCAAGAAGTTGTGAGCATAGAGCTCAATGTCCCGTACAGGGGGTGCACGGCCATCAAGTACTGGGCCAGCTCAAAGGTCGAAAGGCTATGGGGAGGGCGTAACTCCCTGAACCCAAGGCCTGAAAAGGGATAGGCTTAGGCTTATCCAGGGATAGCCCCATAGCCCCCCCCCAAGGGGTCCATGGAAAGGAATACTAAACCCATCATTACACAGGAAGACCACGCGCTTAGCCAGTTCAATTTCTTTGTTTTCGCAAAGGAATATCATGTCTGAACCACTAAGCAGTACTTTCTGGAAGACCACTTTAACAGGCCAGGCCAGGCTCTGGCCCCCCCCTTACTAATCTCGAATCTCTACTCTACCCCACATTGATTTTGAAGGTTCAAGCAAAGAGGACAAAGCTCAAGCAACGAAAGGAAATCCGGCTGGATGAAAAAAACAGATAGTTGAGCAGAATCGGGATCAACACCCACCTCCCCCAAGCGATTCCCATGGAAGCTCTCAGGACCCGCTTGAAAGACTTGGTTCCATTTACAGAGGTGAGCTTCCTCCTGTTAGTCTGAGGGACTGCGCCCATGTTTGGGTAACCCCGTGTTTTACCGGCTAGAAGGAGCTTCCATGATTGTCTGAGGGAGTGTAGGAGGACGAACCCCCATAAACTTTCGAGATTTGGCCCACAAGACTCCTCGAATCGGCGCTCTTCTTGACGGGATGCACCCATCAGAGACGTTGTTGGGGCCTCAAGAGGCACCCATTCTGGCGCAATTTCTCGCCGAACACGGTTCATCCAAAAAACCGCCGCTGAAACCCAGCCAAGGAATCAATGCTTGCGCGGGTATACTTGAACATGGCAAAGAAGCTGCGCACCCTCTCAGCAAAGTCTTGTTGTGGTTGAGCTTTCAAAGGGAGCCCAACAAGAAGAAACACAGGAAATGCCAACCACCAAAGGGGGTTCTTCCCCTCCTTCTCCCCCTGATTTGGGGTGCTTTTTTGCAAACTGGGGTAACCCAACAGGGCTCGTGCTCCTTTTCGGGCCCCTTCCGTGCCTTTGATTCTTTAGGATGCAAGCCCCAACTCTTTGGGACATATTTCACGGCCGTGCTTGGAACTGTGAAATCCGGTCGGTCGCAAAATGACCACTGGCGGTGGGGCGCCGAAAGAGGGATGCTAGCGGGCTTGCAGGAGCTGAAAATGCCAGCAAAGAGAAAACGAAGAGAACTACCCTGACTCCCACTAACATGGCAACTGACAGGGGGTCCCTGCAAGAGAAAAATGATCTTCCAGACACCATCCCAGAGGTGCTATGTTAGTGGAAGGGAGGGTAATAAAAAGCGGCTTTCTCAAGTGAGACCAAGCAAGCGTCAAAGAAAACATCAAAGAATTGGTAAGTGTCCAACTTCAAAATCCGGAGATCAGGAACCCCGAAAGAGGACCTTCAAGTGGGATGTCAGCTTGCTTTATGCGTATTGCCAGACCCCGCTGGTCTTTTGAGCCGTGTTCCCTTTTGCTCTTTGGTCATTTTCCTTTCACGCAGCAAGGAGACATCTGATCATTACCCCTTCTTTTATCGCGCTGGAGGTTTAAAATAACGAAACTCGCTGGTGCGATAGGTCGGGAGAGACTTTCCGAGTCCGCGTGTTGGGAATGAACCAGCTTGGGGGATTCCCTGAAAGGAAACCATAAGGGATGGCTTCTCTGGGGGTCATTCCAACTCATTCCCTGCTGAGAACGAGCAAGGAAATAATAATTATGCAGCTTGGCATCCACCTGCTCCTCCTCCGTGCTCGCTCCTCAGCTGAGGGGCATAGCTTGGAGCTTCGCAGGAGACTGAACTCGGGACCGCAACAACCCTCTTGGAGTCTCTCATGCCGGCACGGCACAGCAAATGACTACCTGGAGTCTCCTTCCGCCCCTTCAAAATAGAGTCATTACCCAAATTAAGGGGATATGACCCCTTTTTCTAGGGGTCATTGAGACTCTAGGTACAACGGTCAAAATCATCAGATGGGGGTGTGGGGGGGGGGGGGGGGGCGTGTACTCAGGAACTACCATAGTAGTGTGCGCCATCTATGTTTGAGGCTGACCGTTCTTTCCACAAACATAGCATCGGGGGCTACCTGGATCAGGTGTGTGGGAGCAAGGGCATGCCTGACCACTGCCGTCAATTTACAGCATCCCAGTGGATCCAGCTACCACTTCTGTCTGTTTTCAGTTCCTCTGCCTAAAGGTTTTAACTTTTAGTGGGTGAAATGCAAACCCCCACTACACCCTAAAAGCCTAAAAAACCTAAGGAACCGGATGGCTGGGAACCACCAAGACGTTGGCCAGGACTTTACATCAGTCGGAACGGGGCCCCTCTGCCTTGGAGTCCGGAACCACTGGAAGCACTTGTATGGTTGTACTCGGAGGCTCCTTATGACTCTTGAAGAAATGGTTGGTCATT
The DNA here is from genome assembly GCA_963377175.1 of Effrenium voratum. Taxonomy (NCBI): domain Eukaryota; class Dinophyceae; order Suessiales; family Symbiodiniaceae; genus Effrenium; species Effrenium voratum. The sequence continues at coordinate 2,599,376 of CAUJNA010000335.1, read as the reverse complement.
ACCCAAAAATATGGGGTTAGGACCCCTTTGTCTAGGGGTCATGGAAAAGGTATGTTTCGTTGATTTCCTTTACAACATTCACGAGCTGCCGCCCTGGTCAGGACCTTCGGATTGGAGTCCAAATGGCGTGATAGAGGGAAAAATAGTCTTCCCGCATCTTTTTGGTGCAACGTTGAACCTTTCTTTCGCGTGGAGAAACAATACAGTCAACTTGGCTTCTCTCTGGGCACAAAACTGCCAGATCTGTGGCTCGGGATGCTAAGGCCAAATCCAGCTGATGCAGCGTCACTTTGGCCTTGGCCAAGGCTCGTGATTGAAGGACACCTCATATGAGGGTTTCGCCCTTTTAGTTCTTAAGGGAAACAAATAGCAACATCGCCATCTGTTGGAATTTGAGAAAGTGTTTTAAGGATTTGAGAAACTGATGGGATTGCGGATTGCAACCTGAAGTTTTAAGGATAGCTGACCTAAGCTTTTAAGGCTTTTAGGATCAACTAGCAAAATTGCCATTTCTTGGGATTTGAGAAACCACACACCCATCAGCCTACGCTTGTCAGAATAGAGAGGTCGCTTCACCCACCAATTCGATTTGACCAACCATCATTGCCCCAACTGAAATATGAATCTGGTGCGCCATGTAGCCATGTTCTAATGTTGCTTTGGCAAGTGTGCCACATGACCCCCCTTCCTACAGTATCTCATGGAACTACCCTAGAACCCCCCCCCCCCCCCGTGTTGTGTTCTTGTTGATCAAAAGGTTCTTTACATGGGATGTCCACCCAGCGCATGATATTTCCAACTAAATGCAAAAAGTTACCCATGCTCATTTTGGGGGCCAGGAAGACCGACCAACCCCTTGGAAACCCTGGGTTCTCCAAAACCAATAAGAACTACCCCCAACAAAGCTGTTAGTATTTGGAGCTTTGGAGCACACCACCCCGCCACCACACCCCACACCCCCACACCCCACACCCCCCCCCCCCCCCCCCTCCCCCCCCCTCCCCAACAAACGGAATGGCTTGGCCTTGGTTAATTGGAACTACGTTTCGAGTGGACTTGGATTTTATTCGTGGTGTTGCGAAAGAAAACCTGCAACATGTGGTACCTGAAGTCTCCTTCCGACCCTTTCAAAATGGGAGTCATTACTCAGAATTCAGGGGTTCTGTCCCCTTTTGCTAGGGGTAATGGAGGTACCCTTTAAAAAAAAGAAAGACAACCACATGCTCAATTTGTAAGAAACCACAGCACCCTCCTACACGAGTGTGGTTCGATATTGTTCCTGTGATCTGTAATGACCACATGTTTGCTCAAACTACGAAATACCGAAATCCCCAAATTCACTCACGCGAGCTAAGCAGTTTGGCCAAGTATTGGCCGTTCAGAAAAGCTGCGCTCATCAACATCATGTGGCCTCTGACAGATATGAATCACGTCAAACTCACTATATCAAACTAAGCATGTACATTATTCAAATGCGCCTGCCGTTCCAGACAATTGGCATATATTGAAAGCACTCCCCAGGCATCCATGAAGATGTTTGACCTCGTGTTAATGGTCTTTTTGAGGACCCGTTTGATGCTTAGGGCTGGGCAAGTCTGTTTGATGCTCCACATGGTGTGAACATTGAACATCATCCCGTTAAGTGGCAACTTCCTATGAGATAGTGCATGCGCTTGCGAGGCGGGGCGTATTTTCACACATATTCAGAAGGAAGCCAAAGGGAAATCGCCAATTTGGCGGGGGTTCCTCGATTTTGACACATACCCATATTAGTTGTCCTTTCCAGGTCAAGCCAGCAACATAATCATAAATTCTTCGGCACCTAACTGCAACCCAACCTGCAGGGGATCCCACAAGGATTGTCGACCCATTACATGAATAATTATCTAAAACTGCTCAGATGTTTGAAATCCTCGTTTACAAATTGGATGTGTTGCCACTTCTGAACTAGAGAGAGTACTTGAGTATCGGTTTCAAGCCATGTTGTAGTAAACATTGAACACATAAACAACACATGAACGCCTCTACATCTGAGTTCAGCCTTTGCAGAATCTCAGAAGCATCAAAATAATTATTTGTGTAACGCAGGTATGCCGAGTACGTTGTCACTTCGGGAAAGAACAAATAAACAACACAACAAGAGCACTGCCATCACAGAACATAACCTAAGAAAAAGGCGGCAAACCGTGAAACAACGCCTTTCATTGTTGTCCCTTTTCGTGTTTTGTTTCCTCCATTCATCTCCTGTCATGTTTCCCGGGCTGCTACCACCGTCCGCTCACGATTCCTGAGATTAGAATTCTCTACTCGTTGTCTGGCCTTTTGCAGATAAACAGACAAAAACACTGGAGACTCACTTCCGGGCTGGCCAACCCAAATCTCAATATGTTCCTTTGCCACTAACTTTGTAGCCGTACCTTCCCCGTTCTCTTCAGGGATCCTTCTCTTCAAAAAATAGGCGACCCCTGGGAAAATGAGCGGTCTCAACGTCTACCTGGTCTCCATGACCCGCAGTTACCCAGAATTAAGGGGGTATAACCCTTTTTCTAGGGGCCACGGAGACTCTGGGTAGAAAAGGGTTGACATGATACCCTTAAAATTGGGTTACTTTTTCAGGGCCCCTGAGGAATTGGTCTGGGTTCTTCGTTGGAATGCCTGCAATGGAGAGGTCACGAGCCTTGGGGAACCTGCAGTGAGAGAAATCAATTCGAGGGCCCGAAGTTGAAACAGCCATGCTGTAAACAAGGGGGCTGGAAACCTGCAAACATACCTGTCCCTTTTGGTTTACGTTTGCTTCTTGTTTTCTTTAAACAAGAACTCTTTTATCGAGTATAACTAACAATCCAACGAAGATCTTAAACATTTTCGGTCTATTTTGCACCCACGTTGCGGACGGGTGGCTACTTCCACGTCGGAAAGGCGCGACAATACCTAGCGCAAACTGGTTGCCATGAAGAAATCCGGATCTCTGGGCTCTGCGAAGGCAAGACGCTGACGTTGGCAAAGGGGACATCCCGCTGAAAGGCTTTGGACAACTTTCGTCTTCCCCCCCTCTAGTTTGGCTCTCGGAACTTTCGGCTCAGGACCCCCCTTTCTTCTCCCCAACGAGACCGCAAAGTTGTCAATGACACAGTTTTGACGTCTCGAACATTTGTGTTGAATATAAAATGGGCTCGGCAAGATGAATCGATGTATCCCCTTGGGCTTCCTATTGAGAACGTTGAAATTGCGGATCATCTAAGCACACAGACACCCGAGCAGAAACAACCACACACACGTCATGGAGGCTTCCTTATGCCTTTCACGCAGTATTGTTGTGCTATAAGGGCCGAAACATTTCAACTGGGGCTGGTACTTGATCACAGAAGCAACCTAGCAATCATTGGGGCCCTACCGGCTTTCTCGATTCACACCCTGAAAATCCCCTAAACGGCGACTACACTCGCGGTGGGACTGTCTCTGTCAAAAGGCAAGCCGTTCAGTCCGCTCGAAAAATCCAGAATCTGCCACTTGTGATTCATGGGCTGTATGTTGCCGCCGCCCCGTACCTTGTTTAGTTGGTATGTTCTGAAGAAACAGGTTTCTCATGCTAAATATATTTTTCTTTGGTCAGGGGTTGACATTGTACCCCAAAGAGGGTAAATGAAGTATGGGGTGAATACAAATTGAACATGCGCTCAAAGACATTCTTTCCCAAACTCAGACACTACCATCAAGGACCAACCCGGCTTGTCTTGTACGAGCCAAACAAAGTCCAAACACATCATATGGGTGCATCTTGTTGTTTGCAGTAAAAAACCCGGGCGTCCTTTGCCCCCAGTCCCCGCAAATCCAAAGCAAGTAACAGGGTAGAGGGGACCCCACATGTTTAAACCCCAGCTTGTTAATATGGCTTGTGTCCCTGGGTTTAGCGGGGAATCATACCACTTTTGGAGGGGCACACCCCCAGTTTAAAAGAAACAAAAGTGGGGTTGATGAATATTTCGGTCAACATTGAACAGGTAGCCTGGTAGAACAACCTGAGGAAAACAAAACAAACAACTGGCTCCAAGCGACTCGCTTTCGGCTCCGCGTTTTCGGGTGGCGCGTTCGGCGCCTGAAGCGAAATCCCGGGGAAGCTCCAGCTCTGGGCGCGAAGGTTCCTGAGAGCCGCCGGGATCGAGGCTTCTGACGAGGGAACTGGCTGTGGTACCCTCATGGAACCCAGGTAAATGGAAAAATGGACCAAAACCTGCGGTCCAATTCCACCAGAAAAATGGTGCCACCCAAAATTCAGGGGAGTTATAATCTAGTTATAATTGTGGATGGTTGCGAAATCCATTTCGCACCACGTTGAAACTATGGGAAACCAGTGGTTGTTGGAATTTTCAGGAGAATCATCCTTCCAGGGTCAAAAATGGGATACCCTAATGGAACCCTGGAATTGGAAAACTGGACCAACACCTGTGGTCCGGTGCTTTAATTTTGACAAATACCCAACTAGGGTCACCCAAAATTTTCCGGGGAGTTGGGACCCCTTTTTCTGGGGGTCAGAAGGAGACTCCAGGTAGAAAAAGGGCTCACAACCCCTGAAATGGTGACCCCATTTTTAAAGCGTAGGGAGACTCCAGGCATATCTTAGCCCCGGGTTGGGGCCATACACTACCCTAACATTCCCGTTCAAAGCCCTCATATTTCGAGTTTTGGGCTCCTAAGGCTAGGTAACTGGATGTTGAACAGCAGGTTTGGGGTTGGACAAAAGACAAGGTCCTGGGTCCCAACAACTGCTTTTTGGTTTGGGGATTTCGACATGGGGAAAGAAAACAGTTCTTGGGGTGCCGGAAATGGTGTTTGTTTTTGGGCTCCATGCTAATTGGTAGGGTACCTACTATAGGCTTTAGTCGGTGGCAATGTTAACCTCGGATATCCTCGGATTTAACGGGGAGGACCGTACTTTCAGAGCATGTTCCGTCTTTTGGCAAGGGAATGATATGGAATGACATCTATTTAAGGGGTCCTCTCACGAGGGTGCGCATGGAAATGCTACAACAACCCAAACATAAAACAAGAACCCTCCCGCTTTGACAGGTACTTTTCATGGGAGAGGTGGCTTGACGCAGAGCTCACAGAGAAGTGCCCAACTTGGGCTTCCTGACCCCGGTTTTGGTTCCGACGGAGGTTTTGCCTGTCTCGTGCCGAAGCCAAAAAACCAAACTAAAGATCACCTGTGGCTTCAGCTGTCTCACGAAAAGACACTGAAGCGGTTTTATCGGGATTGACCTGAAAGCTACACCGGCCGATGGGGTTGTTTCTGAACAAAAAGACTGGGTTGTTCAAAAGGGGGAGTTTGTTATCCATTATCCATACTAGGACACCACAAGAAGAAGGAAAACCATTACCATCTAGCACAAGGGTCTTGCGGAAACCAAAGAAAAGAGCAACCTAGATTTACTGGCTCTCATTTGGGCATATCTTTGTTTGCCCCCCAAACAATAAAAAAATGCTAGTTGTCCTTTGGGTTTCCTCTTAAGCCACCCCCAAAAAGGGTACCTGGAAAAAAAAGAAGACACATTCATGTGCGTCCCTTAGCTCAGGACTAGCGCAACATGGCCTCCTGTCCTCTGCTTTCTCAGCATCTGCAGAACTGCGTCGATGCTCCTGGCGTTCTGATGGCTTCCCCTACTCCACAGACCCACTTTAGGTTACATTTCTTGGCTGGAATTAGGACCTCAGCAAAATATGTGTTTTCCTGGTTAGTGGAAAACAAAGCGAACCCCCAAAAAAAATTAAAAACCAAAACGGGGAACTAATTCTGGGGAAGATTTAAAACAAAGCCACTGGTTGTCAGCAGTTCCTTGCAGAATTCTCAGGCGCCCGCACTCTCAGCGAGCTCTTGGGCACCAGCGCAAGTGGCATCCAACGCCAAACTCAAACTCAGACCAAGCTTCGACAAGGTCTACACCCTTTCATATATATATATATATATATATCCGTTCTTATATATATATATATATATATCATTTCTTATATATATATATTTCCTTTCTTATATATATATATATATTTATCCTTTCTGTTATATATATTTATATATTTATCCTTTCTTAAATATACATATATATATATATAGTTATCCTTTCTTATATATATATATATATTTATCATTTCTTATATATATATAGTTTGTCCTTTCTTAAATATATACATATATATAGATGTATCCTTTCTTACATATATATATATATATGTAGTTATCCTTTCTTATATATATATATTTATCCTTTCTTATATATATGCATATATTTGTCCTTTCTTATACATATATATATATATATATTTATCATTTCTTATGTATATTTATATATCATTTCTTATATATATATATCATTTCTAATATATATATATATATATCATTTCTTATATATATATATATATTTATCCTATATTCTTTATTTCAAACGAAATCTATATCCTATATTATCTATTCCAAACCCAATTGATTTCCTAGATTCTTTATTCCAAACTAAATATTTATCCTATATTCTTTATTCCAAACGCAATTTATATCCTATATTCTTTATTCCAAACCCAATTTATATTATATATTCTTTATTCCAAACCCAACCACTAACCTATCCTCCACCGTGGGGAACCAAGGGCGGGAGGGGAGGACAAAGATCATGTATGCATGTATGGGCATATGTTAAGATATGCAACAAATGGTATTCCTTTTAAACTCTTTAACTCCCCCAAAAGGGTATACTCGTCAAAAAAAGCCCAGTTGAAATTCCCAACAGCCCCGGAACCCCGGAAACCTTGAGGAACCCTCCCTGAAAGCTGCCCCAAACCACCCCAAACCCTATCTAGGCCAAGACCCCGTAGCTTCCAGCTGTTTCAACAACCACCTAAGAAACCCTGGGTTCTGATTCGAATCCCCTTTTTATACCAACAAACACTGGATTTCCATGGTTTCCAAAAAATGCGATTTCTGGGATTTCGCCACCATCCACATCACATCCTAGCCCAACTCCTTAGCTTTGCCCTCGCGGAAGTCCAGCGGATCTCGAAGCTCTTCCGGAGAATGCGCAAAAGTGCAGCTTCTACCACGCGCACACCTCCCCCAGTGCCCCCAAACCGATCCAACGCGTGGTGGAAAAAAAGAAGAAGAAACAAACGAGGCATGGCTCTCACCATTGTCGCACTTGAAGAGCGTGGTGGAAAAACTTGGTTGACGTTGGCAGGGGAGCAATAAAAAATACTTTAGCAGTTCAGTGGGGATTTCAACCACTCAACCACAATAAGCAAACATGTAAAATGTTTCCCAACAACAATGAAGAAAAGAGAGGCATGGCTCTCACCACTGTTGCACTTGAAGACTTAAGCGAATTGGCCACAAGTTCACACTTACACTTGTTGCCAGCCTTTCCAAGTGAACTCAGGGAGAGAGTTCTTTCTTCAAGCGCCCAATGCTGGAAAAAAACCCGCTCCGTACCCAGCCATCGGAAAGTGACCAGGGGAGTGACAAGCCTTTTCGCCCAAATGGACGTCTTTTTTTTCCGGGGACCCCACAAATGGTGTGTGTGTGTGTTCCTTTGGTTGCCCCTTAAAACCACAACGAAAAGGCATCCTCGAAAAGAGATTCTTTTGCTGGGCCTTCGATTTGCCGAATTAGTAAGTTGTTGGTAAACTAGGTCATCATTAGTGAGTTGGCTAACAACTTACTAACTTGGTCCAAGTAGGGGGACCCCCAAAATGGTGTGTTCCCTGTGCTTTCCCTTTCAAACCTGAAAAGGGTACCCGCAAGTTTGCGCAGAGGGGCTGTTGCTTTTGCCACTCCCAAAACGCCCTAAGATGTTAGATGACAGGGCAGGAGATAGTGTGAAAGGCTTAAGCCCCCACATGCCGAAACTAGCTGAGCCTTTCGGAGATGGTTGGTCGAAGTTCAGTAAGAAAACCCCCTTTTCGTGCGCATACCAACAAGAGGGAGCCAGAGAAGCCATGGTCTTTGCCAGAACTGAACTTGAGCTTTCAATACTGTGGATGGTTGCGAAATGTTGCGCCATTCGGAAACCCCATGAGTAGATTTTACATACCAACAAACCTTCTGGGCTCAACAATGGTTTCATTTCGTGGTGCGAAATTGTCTTCAGCAATCATCCACGGTGTCATGGGAGAATGAGGGCCTGGGTTTTGTGGGCGGCAGTGACCCATATCCTTCCCAAATTCACATGCCAAAAATAAACAGACATAAAGAACCCGGCAACTGCTAAACATGTTCTCTCTTGAGTGGGTTGGCAAAAAACAACCACTCCACGACCCCAGTAAAGAGGGTCCTAACCCCACTTTTTTTGGGGGAAATGACCCAGTTTTTAAAGCGTCAGAGGGAGACTCCAAGCACACTTTTTGTTTATCACTAAAATGGTTCAACTCCAAGTCGCAAAAAAAATCCAGGACGACCAAACACCTATCATTGGGAGTTCCTCGACTGCATGCGGATTGGCTTTTTGGGACCAAAAGGGTTTAAATGGGTAATCCGAAAAGTGGGACATGGAACTCAGGGTACTTTGTCCAAGAGCCGGGCGCCGGCCCCTCAACATTCGCTCCCTCTGGCGACCTATTGGCTACAAACACCGCATGGCCGTGACATTTGTCTCGCCGAAAGCTGGACCATGGCTCTCCGAAGAAACAAGGTGACCTCCGTTAGGAGAAACAAACACACACACACACACACACACACTGGGGACAAAACCGCCCAACTTTCGCTTCCCTTCAAAAACCCTTGTGTAACATGTCAAAACTCCCAAGAGGAGTTTTACTCCCGGGGTTCGCCACAAAGAAAAACACAAACATTCAACACGTGGGGCGCGACCAAACCGAGCCCGGGCGCCGGTTTACGAGGAAGAACTTGCACATCTTCGTGCGGCGAAGGCCCGACTCAGTTCGGCCAAACTTGTGGCCGCGGGCCCCGTCGTGTTCGCTTTGTTCGCTTTGTTTGTTTGTTTGCTTCGTTAATGTCTTGTGGGTTGTTGTTGTGTTTGTTTTTTGATTCGGTAAATATAATGCTTTGTTCTTCGTGTGTTTGTGCCAACTTGCGAGGGGAGCAGGAAGCTTCCAGCAGATGCGAGCCCTGGCAAGGGGGTTTCAGGAGAAGGGGGTCCTGAGGAAACAGCGCTTAGAGATTCTGCGGCAACTGACCTCTGTATTTCACCATCATCAAAGTCACCCGCAAAGTGTGTCAACGGGAAGGTTCCCAGTTACTGACCTTGATACCCCAAAGCAGTGAGATCTTCAAAGCTGTTGGACAGTTGGGAAAACATGTTCTGCCCTAGGAGCCCCTTGGACCTCATTCGATGCCTTTGAGGGTAGGCCGTCATACTGTGGATGGACGCGGGCCCCATTTCGCGCCACAAAATAAATTCTGGCTTTTGCCGATTCCCCGGTATATTGCAAACCATGGCTCCTCATAGTTCAAAGTGTGAACGGATTTCGTCCACGGTAACGTGTCTTGGGAAAGAATCCCCTAAGGCTCACCCCTCTAATCCCCGGAACCCCAAGAACCCCGACCAATTCCCTCCCATTCATATGAACCTCACACCCCAGGTAGTTGGAAAAAAAGCAACACACGCCTCGCCTCGGTTTTTTTCAAGTCTCTGCCTTCAAACCACGTCGCTTGCCGATGATCTCAAGCAAAGAAGCGATTAGGATCCGTCGAGGCCACCCCCCCCCCCAAGGGCGCCCAAAAGGCTTGTTTGTTTTGTTCGTAAAAGTCAACAGTGGGTTGAGGTTGTTGTTTTTCTTTACATGGCTTTTCTAAAACTTGATAGAGGCAGCTAGGGGTGACAAATCCCTGGTGCAGTAGTTTTTGTGTACATGGCTTCTCTAAAAACCCGATTGGTTAGGGTGACAAAACCCTCGAGCATGCGGTCCGGTGATTTCCTAGCCAACACCCCCCACTGTTTTTTTGCAGGCAGCCAGCAATTTTCGGTTTTCATAGGGCCCCCGAATCGGGGAATCACAGAACAGGCAAACAGATCGCGCCAGAGTTTACTTCATCGGTTCACTATTCTCCCGCACATCTAGCTGGAGTCAGAGCTCACCCGTGGACAACATGGGAAGCATCATGCACGTCGAACCTTGTAAACTGTAAACTGTGCATGGCATTCAGCCGGAAAAGTGAAAGGGACCAAAAGACAACAACGGTCAACACGAAATGTTTCAGTGATGTCTGTCCATCCAGAAGAAAGCCCTTGCCAGCCCAATCTTTGACCTGTGAAGCTTCCTCTCCGCGCCCTCTCAATTAAAGAAAGGGACCCCTCCAACTCCCATTGCGAAAAGGTTGCGGTCACCAAAATGCAAGCGGGTAAGTTCTTCCCAATTCAATCCGACTGAGACCAGAATCGAAGTGCCTGAAGCTGACGCTTTTGCGGTTCGAGTTCTGTTGATTTGGCAGAAAAAAGGTTTGGACTGTTTGCTTACTTCTGCATGCGGGTCATCTACCAAAGTAAAAGGGCTTTATCCAGCACCCCAACCCACTGCTTTTGTCTTAACAGTACTTGGCTTTGTTTGGGGGTGCTGGATTAATATTTATGTTGAAAGGGTCATGGACACGCTAAAAGGATCGCCGAAGTTCGTTTCCCAAGTGTACTCCTTTCCTTGCCGAAGCTGCATGGGAAGACCCAGATGTGGCTCGGGCCTGCCAAAGATGCCACTTGATTGGAAACAAACCCCTTCCAGTTGATTGCTCCAAGCTCCCCAAGCCACCTTTTGAAGGCAGCCATTTGTTTCCAAAAGCACTCTCCGGGCAATTCGGTCACAATCGCCATCGTCGTATGTAGATATATATGTATACAGATATACAACAATCCCTGGTTCAAACCGCCGACTGAGGATATGGTATAGATTGGGATTGTGGTGCTCGGGCCTGTAAAATCGGCTCTACGTGTCCATGGCACAAGGTCCCTGTTTTTCAACAAGGAACCCTCTACCCCAACCCCACTGCCTTGGAAACTGGGCCATGGGAAAAAAGCAGTTCTTGGGGGTGGTGCTGGCTGAAAAGTATGTCTACAGGTGAACAGCCACTCCTTGAGACCTGTGACTTGGTCTGGCTAGTACAGTTGACATGCTTGGTCTCAGCCCCTGCTTCAAATACCCGATTGTTTCTTAGCTGCCATCATGGCAACCCGCTCAACAAGGAGGTATGTTTTTTACCCCCTGCCAACAAAAAAGCGTGGTAGCTTCCCACAAATACCAACTTCAAAATACAAAAAGCGAAAACAAAAAAACCAGCAGTTGGCGTAGTCAGAATCCTAGCGGCCAAAACCACCCATCTTCTCGGTCTCCACATACCGCTTGGGCCGAGTGGATCTAGACCAATCACTTGACTGGACTTCCCTTACCTTTGTCGTCCTAGGCTCAAGTAAGCGTCATAGATGTATAGGTCAATGGGGCGGACAACTCCATGACACATGCGTCAGAAATCGGAGACTTGGTTCGTGTTCAGCTTCCGGGGCTGAATTTTGGAGACACCTCTGGTCTTCGTAAACAGATCCAATGGCTCCGATCCAGCGATGAATTTGTTTTGGTGTTCAATGGGCGGTTTCCTTGGTGGCCGACCCTCCAAATACCCCGCTCTTTCGAGGCTATCAACCCAGTCTACCGTAGCTATGGGAAATGGAACTGGGTGCGTTGGCATCAAGCAAGCTCCAAACAGCAGCGAGTGGATCGCACACATCAAACGCCCAGGGGCCCACCGCGCAAGCGAAACTCAAAGAGAACCCGCCTGCGCTGATTCATTTGAGCGCCTCGGATCAGGACGAAAGTCGTTCCAAGACAGCGAGCCCGAGTGGATTTTGGTCTCACTTGCCCAATGGAGCTGGAAATGAAAGGGAAACCTTGTGGAACCTTGACTATATATGGACCATGATTAGAGTTAGGCCCAGTATAGAATGTATATCCTATTGCTTTCTTCACCTGGAGTCACTGGTAAAATGCAAAATGTATCCTAAGTCTACCCCAACAACCACATCAGGGAAATCAAACGTTCCATTTGGCAAAGCGAGTGGTCAGGAAGGTCGCCCTGATGGAAACCCAGATATGCCCCGATCAAAAATCCCCTAGATAATCCAGAGGGTGGGGTCCCAACGGGACACATTGCAGGTGTTGCGACTTTGCGCCATTGGATTTTGATGCTACTTGGGCACCCGTTTCCTTTCACTCCAGTGATGCTCGCAGCCATCGGGAGGTTGATTCTACATGATACATGATTGTACCACTCTTGCTGCGTGTACACATTTCCTTGGTTGACGTTGAAAGGCGAGCAAAAAAAAAAAGCAGCCAAGTGGGGATTTCAACCACTCACCCACGATAAGCAAAAATGTAAAATGTTTCCCAACAACAACCAAGTTTCTCCTCTGGCTGACTCGTCTCTCGTTTCAAACGGCTTTCCACAGTCCCGCTCGGAGGTTTTGACCGCGTCGGTTGAACATTTTGCCGATGCATCCATGCCCCCATTCTCAAAGTTGCTGCTATTTGCAAGGCGGACAGTTTCTTGGGTTCATTGCCCTTGCAAAACACGCGCCGCTTTTTGGAGCAAATGAAAAGCTATATGAAGACTGTGGGGGCAGAAGTAGTATGGGCAGAACAGCAAGAGTACAAATCCACTCGAAGGGCACAAATTAAAAAGGCTGTTCTTGCTATATTTCTCGGAATCCGAAGCCACGAAGTAATCTGCGCGGCAAAAGGACACATCTTGTGTGTGTGCTTTCCCTAAGTAGGTGTCCAGCCCAAGGACAATTTCATATGCATATATATATATATACACCTATACATATGTACATATTGTATGCATATATATAAACATATGTATATAAGTATGTGTCTTATTTATGTAGATATCTATATATGTATACGTATATATATATATATGTATGTATCTATAGATGCACCCTCCATATGTAGTATCCTGTCTCTTGAAAGTGCCAGGGCGCAGTGGAAGCGTAAGGGGGTGAACCATGTCCGTCTTAGCCGTTGGCTCAAACACTTCTGTCAGCTTCCATTTTTGCTGGCAGCACAAAAATATTATATACATATATGTCTGTATGTATGTATGTATGTATGTATGTATGTATGTATGTATGTATGTATGTATGTATGTACGTGTACGTACGTACGTACATACGTAAGTATGTATGTATGTATGTATGTATGTATGTATGTATGTATGTATGTATGTATGTGTCTACATATGTGTCTGTGTGTCTATGTGTGTGCTCAGCTCCGTTTGGGAATGTCTAGACTCCAACTGCTCAGGCTTTGAGGGTTCATCCCTCAGTTGGACTAAATTGAAAACCGCGGTTTTCCTTCGGCTTCCCTTCAAAAGTACAAAAACGGTAGCCTAAACAAGGACACGCACGTCAATCATTTGCGGCGAAATGACGATTGGCAAGGCATTCTCAACTCCACATACCTGCTCCTTTCAAGGGTATAGTTGCTTTCGGTTTTTGAGAGCAAATACGAGATACCATGTTGGTTTAGTCAAAGCTTGGCATCATACCCAGAAACAAAGGGTGTTTGAAGTCAGGGGCATTCTGAGTTGGCCCTTCTTTTTATCGAAATGCATGGACCAGGATGATAGCGACACTTAGGCCCCCTGCAAAAAACGAACACTTTTGCTGACATATTACGAAAACCCAAAAGAGCGACAGAAACACGCCACGAGGTGGGGGTCTCACCCTACCGATATTACATGGCTTTATCGTTTGGCGAGGTGCAAGATGACCTCCCCAGATTCCATCCACTCTCCGAATACGACCTTAAAACTATAAAACCATACTTACGAGAAATGGCGCCACATTGAAAATTGAACCTGGCTCGCGGGGAAAGGTTCCGGGGACATCATGCGAGCTACCACCTCCTCCCTAAATCCATTCGTACAGCTCGTCTGTCTGGGGATTGCCTTGCTGTTGCCTGACCAAGAAATTTGGCAATGTTGGGGGCCTAACCCCCCCCAGGCAAAATTGGAACCAACATCTCCTCAGGTCCTTCCTCCACGTTGCACTTAAGACCTCCCTCAAAAAAGTGGAATGGAGAGATTTCAAATCGGGGTAGGGCTGCAACAGGGCGGCGAAGTAGCTAGTTATGACAAGCGGGCGTACCCTCGTTTGGCACCATGTTTCGGCCAGCAAAAAAAAAGAAGTTCTGCACCCTGTTGGGGAGAGTAACATGCTCTTTCCTCGACAAACCTGCCAAAAGATAAGCCCTGTGCACAGACCACATCGACAAAACCAGCTATGAGGTAGGGTTGCCCCCTCCCGCCGTCCGCCCAGCCCGACCAAACGGCCCCTATTTCACACGAGCGTCGCATCCATGCAGAGATCTGAGCAGCGAGCCTCGGCGACACAAATCGGTCCGCGGGCAGCTGTCCGCTTCCATGATTGCTTGGAAAAAGGGTAAATATGCTTATCTGACGGGCACCGGCCGCCCCAAAACCTAGATCTTTCTTTATGTTGATGAATGTGACTCCACCCTCTAAGCGAAAAACCTTTAATTTTAAAGGGTCAAATGGGAAAACCTGGTTTTTGGGCAAGTTTTGGAAAAATAAAGGTTTTCCAGGGAAAAACCTGGTATTTCACTTACATCCTTTATTTTGGCACTTTTCGCAAGCGAAATGTCGGATGTTTGAAGAACAGAGCAAAGGTGCCGGATCTCGAGCAGGTGTTGAAAGGAGCCGCCAGGTTTCTTTCACTGCCAAATTGTATATTGGGTTTCTAGATGTTTTTTGGGAATCTCTTGTGGTTTCCTTTTGTACCGCCAAGTGCGCGATAGCCCCCTGCTCCTCAAGATTGGAGCTCAAAAGGCAGGGGTAGACGCGAGGGCGTGGTCAACCAAAACTCAACAATGCAGCGGGACAACCAACTTGAATGTAAAAGTGTGCAGCTCACTACATGACCATCAGTAGCTCTGCGTGATTGACACATCATGCTCATCTTGGTACTTTTTTGTATTTTTAAAACATCAGGCAGTATCCCAAAGTGACACTTGCATTCTTTACTCGGCTCGGCGCACAAGCCAAATGCCAACAAAGCTGGCCTCCGCCTAAGTCGCACTTTCTTCCAGCACCTAACTTTGATTCGATGGGAAGCACAGTCCAAGCCAAACATGTTGCGTAGTACGTGCTTGTGCCCGAAAACCTTCGGACGTTCTACCGCAATGTCATACAAAACCAGTTCGCTGCTCGCGCAATCTAGCTGTGTGCCCGCTTTTCTTTGCTGGAAAGCTTCTGGAAGGCCGAGCGCGTGCGAAAAAAAAGGAAACCCATAAAAATCCCATACGAATCCCATAAAAATCCCATACAAACCCATATTTGCCCGAAAACCAGGTTTTTCCTAACCCGTACAAAAACCGTACAAATCCCATAAAAATACCGTACAAAACCGTACGCAATTTATGGGATTTTCAGCTTCTGCTCTAGCAGCTTTCCAGGCCCGAGCTGCCCGAAATAAGCTTGCAAGGTGACCCTGCGAAAAGCAGTCATTCATGTGTTCATTTTACTACCTGCTGTCCAGTGTTCAAAGTGGGTTAGGTTCTTTTGGCTCGCTCCAAAAATGATGTTCCTGCGACGTTTTAGACAAGCCTGCGAGAAGTTCCGGGATCAATGCTCTAGCACGGGACTTGGTTGTCAAACAGTGAGCATTTGCAAGACGGCCCTCCAGATGTATCCGACGCGAGCTTTACGCAAACAGTCCCAAGCAGATTGCTCAGTGCCATACAAAATATGTATACACGTGCAGCTACCGCTTGCGGTAAACTGGGACTACTTGTTGCCCTTGTCAGAAAGTTCATATTCCAATGCTGTTTTAAGCTTCCCGAGCCACGATCTGGGAAGCCTTCCCAACAAATTGTGGATTGACCATTGTTTCGAGTTCAGCAGGTGATTTGCAACAGGTGCCATGCTCAATGAGCTTGCTTGGATGGGATCGCTAGGCGGCCGTGGAGCGATTGACTGGATGTAAGAGAGCCAACAAAAGGATTATATTGAGGGAACCACAATCATAACTCACGCAAGACCATTCTGATTACAACGCAAAAAGTAAAAACCCGGTATTTCCTCGAAAAACCCTGATATTTTGCCATACCTTTAAAATAAACGGATATTTGCTTAGAGGGCACCCTGAATTGCTGCGCAACTCCCCCAACATTGGCGTTGGTCTCAAGGCCGGCTTTTGCGAAAGGACCTGATTGCCCATGTCTCCTGGCTCACGGTTCGTCAAAGCTACTCGCATGAATCCTACTAGCCTTAGGTTTCACCAATGCAAAGCAAGCACGGCAAATAGCACATCTAATTGAGCAGCTGGCCCCAAAAGCATGTTAACGGCAAAGTGAAAGCAGCAAACGGCAAAAGAACTGGACATGTAGATTGTGGCTGGATATGAGTGTAGTCTCCAGTCTTTCTGTGAAGGTCATGTGAGCGAAAATCAAATGGCAAAATCCGCGGCAGAAGAAATAACATGCACATGATGTTCGAATCCGGAAAGTACGGAATCAATTAGCTTGCAATGGGACATGTTATTGCAAGGTTTTGGTTTGCAATCCAGCATGTGAACCACAGTCATATTTGGGTGCGTTTGTTTTAGGGAAACCCACACACACACCAAAAAAAGGAAGGGGGCGCCCTTAAGTTAGACCCAATTTCTTGTTCCTGCAGGACGCCCATGTCCCAATATGGCCGGAGAAAAAAACAAAAAAACACCTGGAAATGTTGACCGTAGTTCAGAGCGCCCGAAACCTGTTAACTGTTGGTTGGAACCAAGACAGTTGCAAAGGTTTTGCAGTGGATGGACAAAATCCGTTTCGCACCACATTGAAACCATGTGAAACACGTATTTGCTGCTATGTTTGACAGGGGAAACGAATCATTCCCAGGAATT
Organism: Effrenium voratum; assembly: GCA_963377175.1. Lineage (NCBI taxonomy): Eukaryota > Dinophyceae > Suessiales > Symbiodiniaceae > Effrenium > Effrenium voratum. The sequence goes on along the minus strand of CAUJNA010000335.1, from coordinate 2,582,472 downwards.
CTGAACGGTGGTGCGATTTCTGGATTTTGTCCAGTACGAAACCAGTTGCAAACACCACCTGTTTTTGTTGTTTGCGCTGGCTTCAAGGTGCCGAGGGAAGCGCTAAACGCGAGGGCTCAGTTGACTAAGCGGATTTGTCCGTCGCGACGGACTCGGAACGGCACCTTCAACAAAGGCTTTGGGATCAAACGCAATTTGCTTACCTGGAGTCTCCATGACCCTTCAAAAATGGGGTCATTGCCCAAAATAATGGGGTCATGGACCCATTTTTGAAGGGTCATGGAGCGGTAGGTATAAATATATAAATATATATATATATATACTTAGAGTCTCCATGACCCCACAAAGTAGGACCCCTGAATTTGGGGCATTGGCCGGCCCCACGTTTAATAAGAATCCACGCGCCAAGGCCAGTTGCCCAGCCGAGCACTTTGCGGCCTGGACCTTTTCTGGGCCCCGAACTCACCAAGCAAAAAGATGGGAGAAATCCACTGAGCAACTGCGTCGATTTTTTTCAATCCTGACATTCAAGCGGACTTCCCCCACTAGGTCCTCCAGATTTGAGAGGTTAGAATAAGGGTACCAACTTTTTTCTGCCTATTTTAGAAGGGGAACCCTCCCTCAAAAAAGAAACGGTAAAAGGGCACTGCTGGGGGACCTAGCCCCAAAAAAGCGGGCAGCATTGTCTCACTTTACTTTGCTGGGACAGTTTTCCGAACTTTCGATCCGAATCGGTTTTGGCTCACGAAGTTTCGCAGCCTCGGGGGTAGATCTCGGGCTAACCACCCCACTTTAGGCGCTACCTGTCTCCATGACCCTTTGAACATGGGGTCATTTCCCAAAACATGGAGACTCTAGGTGGAGAGCTGATGTTTAAAACCGGGATTCTTCTTTCCAGGCGAAAAACTTGAAACCATCAGTGACAGGAAAATCAACATACATTGTGTTGTGCCCCTTTTTCGGTTTTGAGACATGCCCACTTGTTCCGAGCTTTCCGAATGTGCCAAGCAGCAATAAGCAACTCAAGCTGATCGGCGGTCATATACCACTCGGCCGTGAGCAAGAACTCCGATCCCGAGGTGCAATGAGCAGCGCATGATGTTGTTATTCTTTGTCTTGGTTGCTGTTGGCTCCCCTGCAAAAAGCTTAACTTTTTGGGGGTTTAGTGGAAAACACCTTTATTGCCCAAAAAGTTAAAGTCTAAAGATCCAACCCAATAGCAGTCAAGTTTGTCTTGTGGATTCCTTTTCAGGTTTTGCATCGTTTCTTAGGATCACAGGGAAGTAAATGGCATCTGCAATCAAGTACTCGAATGCTTGATGCCAATGAGTCGTGCATGAGTTCCATCTCAAACAAAGGATATCCAAGCCAAAATGCTGCAGCGAGGTGTTGGAACTGGCGGAAGTGATTGAGTTCTGGTCACCAGTTATCGTCTTACAGTCTTCATTCCTTTCCTCCTAGAGTCTCCATGATCGGGGGTCATAGACGCAAAATTAAGGGGTAATGACCCCATTTTTTAAGGGTCATGGAGACTCCAGGCACACCATTTTCCAAGAACCTGGGTCATACACCGATGCCCTGCACCACTGTACGCGAGAAAGATTGCAGCACATCCACTTCCAACGCTGACGCACATTCGCAAGCACCCGAGCGGCCCCCTTTGCTAAAATGGACATCCTCTACCAACTCGTGTCGGTCACTTTTGCATGCAACTTGACATGGACATGGGTCAAAACCCCGTACCCCCAGTGAACATCCCAATCCCCACTAGAATAGACAAAACTAGGTGGTGCACCTGCCCCAAAATGGGATCCCATTGGTTTTGACCCACGGCCACATGGACATTTGAGGGGTTTTCGGGGACTCAATGACAAATGTGAGACAAATCCAAGACCCTGTCCACGGAGCTATCACACCGGCCTTGCTATCGCGGTCCTGCGAACGGGAACTAAACCAGGGCACCCGTTGCTGACCTGACAAAAGCTCATCAAAAACAGCCGTACGATCCGTGTAAGCGACCAAAACCAGAGCTGACTTTTGATTCTACATGGGTTCTACTGGCTTTGATGGGCCTTACTACCTGCATAGAACCAGGTAGTAGAACCAGCTACTAAAATGGCCAATAGGATTTGGTCTCAGGCGCTCACTGACATCTTCTGTCATGGGCCTGTCACAAGCCGATCAAAAGCGTAACTACCTCAGCTGTGATTGAGATTGTCCATATGGGTGTGTGTGTGTGTGTTTTAAGGGTGTGTTTGTGGCTTTAAAAGGAACACCAAAAGGGAGGCCACACCTATATGGGTTCTCAAAATGGTGCACTCCCGTTTGGTGAGAGGGGTTGCTCAAAGCTTACTTGGACGTTCGGTCAACTTAGTAAGTGGCTAGCCAGCCCACTACCCAGGGTGAATTCCACAGCACGGGGGACTGAAGAGTGGGTTTCCGAACGGTCGTTACAACTGACTAACTTGGCGAATCGAAGACCCAAGCACCTGGAGTCTCCCCATTACTCCCGGGAGACAAAAAAGAGCTCCCAACGCCCCTCAAATGGAGTAAAATGACCACAGTAAAATGACCACAGTAAAATGACCACATGGCCATGTTAGCCCATGCGTCCCTTCATTTTCGCCCGGGTGGCCCTTAATTCTGGGTACTGACCCCTGTTGTTTTAAGGGTTGGCCCCCGGAGAACTCCAGGCAGAACCCGCCGTCCGAATCTCGGCTCCTTGGAGGCCTTGGAAGACTTGGAGTCCCGCCTGCGAGAAGCGTTTCAGTGGCTTCCGCAAGGCAACAACTGTATGTATATATATATATGGTACCCCCCCAGTACCCAGGTGTCGTTGCATCATGTATCAAAACCATTGATATTTACAGTGTAGTTTGATTGAACTCATGCATTTTCTGCAAGGCCATTTTGTGGACCAAAAACCTAAAAAACAAAAAACCAAAAAAACAAAAAAAACAATCCTAGCCCCCACCATGGCTGGGATTCTTTGGTTTTATTGTTTTTTGTTTTTTTGGTCCAGGGAAATGTTGCGCAACAAATTCCAAATGTTGCGCAACATTTGCGGAGCATGAGAGGATATGTGAACCTTTGTGAAAGAAGGCATGTGCTGGGTGAGAGGATATGTGAAGTTTCTGTAGAGAAGAGTTATTGAAAAAGACATGTTTTGTGTGAGATGACATGTGAGTCTTTGTGGAAGAGTCAGGGTTACAGTGATTCATAAAGTACAGCAAAAGACAGTAAACATCGTGTAAAACCACCGTGTATGTAACACAAACTGTCCCAGCCATAGCCTGGTTTTATTCTACACAGGGTTCCGTTTCCTTGGCAACTCTTGCACATATGCTGCCTTTGTTTCATTGAAAGAAGACATGTAGAAAGACATGTGTTGGGTGAGAGGATGTGTGAATTTTCTGTGGAAGAGTCTTTGAGTGAAACAAGGCATGGTTTGTGTGGGAAGATATGTGAGTTATCTGTGGAAGAGCCTTTGAAAGAAGGCATGGTTTGTGTGGGAAGATATGTGAATTGAATTTTGTGTGGAAGAGCCATTGAAAAATGGCATGGGGTTGGTGAGAGGATATGTGATTCCTTGTGAAAGAAGGCATGCAAAAAAACATGTTTTGGGTGAGAGGATGAATGAATTTTCTGTAGAGAAGAGTTATTGAAAAGACATGCTTTGTGTGAGATGATGTGTGAATATTCTGTGGAAGGGTCTTTGAAAGAAGGGGTTTGTGTGGGAAGATATGTGAATTTGCTGTGAAAGAGCCTTTGACAAATGGCATGTTTTGGTGAGAGGATATGTGAACCTTTGTGAAAGAAGACATGTTCTGGGTGAGAGGATATCTGAATTTTCTGTAGAGAAGAGTTATTGAAAAAGACATGTTTTTGTTCGAGATGATATGTGGGTCTTTGTGGAAGAGTCAGGGTGACAGCGATTCATAAAAGTACAGCAAAAGACAGTACATATCATGTAAAACCACCATTTATGCAACAAAAACTGCCCCAGCCATAGCCTGGCTGTGTTCTACACAGGGTTCACTTTCCTTGGCAACTCTTTCACATTTGCTGCCTTTGTTTCATTGAAAGAAGACATGTAAAGAGACATGTGTTGGGTGAGAGGATGTGTGAATTTTCGGTGGAAGAGTCTTTGAGTGAAACAAGGCATGGTTTGTGTGGGAAGATATGTGAGTTATCTGTGGAAGAGCCTTTGAAAGAAGGCATGATTTGTGTGGGAAGATATGTGAATTGCATTTTGTGTGGAAGAGCCATTGAAAAAGGGCATGGGTCACGTCCAGGGCGTCTTTCTTCAATGAGGCAAACCTCCTTCCTCTGGTCTCCCAGTGTGCAAATCTGAGCTATTCTTCCTGCCTGCTTGCGCGGACAAAGCACATCTGAACCAAGCCCAAACCTGGGTACCTCGGGGGGGGGGGGTAGCATATATATATATATATGGACCCTGGCTTGGTGAGTTTGAGTTGTTTATATATATATATATGGATCAACACAGTGTTTTTGATGTCATTTGATGAAGAAAGAAGGAAAGTTAATTAGTTCATGGGAGGGAAATTATATACTAGGTCCTCCAGTAGAGAGGTTAGAATAAGGGTAGCCTATTTTCTGTAGTCTATTTTAGTAGGGGAACCCTCCCCAAAAAAAGGGGTGAGAAGGGCACTGCTGGGGACCTAGTATGGCGAGCTTGAGCTGTGTTAACGTCCCCTTTTGTTTTTATGCCGTACACACATATATATATATATATATATATATATATATTTGTATCCCCCCCTCCGCCGCCAGGGATCCTTAGAGTCTTAGAGTGTCCTTCTGACCAGAAAAAGACCAGAAAAAGGGGCACCCCCCCCCCCAACATTAAAAAACAACTCCAGGTACAGGAAAAGGCCACTCCGAGTCACCGTTGCTTTTTGCCAGGGTTTTGTTGCGGCTGGTGTACTTGCAATACACTATGCAGTTTTGGTGTATGGCTGGTGGAAGTGTTTTCTGGTGTACTTGCATCAGAAGCGCTTCATTACGGGAAACGTTCAACATTCCTGGATTTTGCAGAGCCCGTCTTGTTGTCTCCCCTGTAAACTATGAGTTGCTCGAACGCATCGCGCTTGAGCAAAGAAAGAACCTGGGATTGTTATTGTGCCCTTTTGGGCCATGCGTACTTGCCAAAATACTGCAATCACGACATTCATAAGATCAATTCCATGTAGCTTCCTTGGGTAATTTCACGATGAGCGACTCAGCTCTCAAATTGGGTGTGGCTCAAAATTAAACAGGAGGGGTTACGCAGGTTTTGGTCCATTTTTCCACTTACCAGGGTTCCATTTTGGTACCTGTTTTCTGATCCACAGCCAAATCACTGGCACACCAGCTCGCAGTGCGTGCTAAAAATTCCGGGCAGGCGACCGATGTCGGTTCCAGTAAACACTATCAGACAGGATTGGCTGCCCTTGTCAGGCTGCTTTTGGGCGCAAAGTTCTTGTTCCTAGGTCCTCTAGTAGCGAGGTTAGAATAAGGGTGCCAACTTTTCTCTTTAGTTTATTTTAGTAGGGGAACCTTCGCCAAAACAAGAACGGAAAAGGGCACCGATCGCTGGGGGGCCTAGCTTCTTGCCAGGCCGAGGAATTGCGTGTTCTTCACAGGGCCCTGCAACCATTCGAGTCATCTGCGCTTCGCTTTCATCCAAACGAGGTTCGCTATCTATAGGACGCACAAAAAAAGGGATATGTTGATCGGGCACGGCTCGTGAAAAATGATGGCAATGATGGCACAAACATGGCACAAAATAACGGCTTGAGGAGAAAAACAAGAGGTGAAAGGCGCAAAATGAAAAAGGGCTATGCACTATGCCCGAGTAGTATGCAACCCAGTCTCTGACATGGCTTTTGCCAGACCCCTGGGTCTGGTATGGCTCTAATGTGATCAGGGTCAAGCTGGGATACTCTCTCGCTTCCGATCGAGTGGATTGGCAAACAAAAGTTAAAACATGCTGTTTGCCACTATATGGTCTTCCCCCCCCAAAAAAAAGTAGAGTCATAAGTCATGAACTCCGGGAGTGAGCTGTGTTGGTTGTGGCCCGAATCGCTCCAATGCAGAATCTGAGTCCAGGGATGCCGCGGAGAACCCTTCCCATGCCGACATGTCGAGTTCAAGAGCGGAAAAAAAAGACAGCCCCCCCGGCCCCGGTTTCAAATACGTGGCATTTAAACCTTGAGACAAATGCCACAAACTCTACAAAGCATCAACGAACAACTTGCCCGGTCTACGCTTGGAAGGGCCCATGTATTCCAGGGAGCTCACTCTTCCAGGATTTACCAGATGGGGAAATGCAGGGACCCACAGTGTAGAAACCGAAACAAATCCCTGGGTCTTAAATCAAAGGGCAAACCAATGCAAGGAAAACAAGCATGCTTTCCAGCAATCGGTTTTCTGGTTGAACCCAAAGGTGGGACGGTCGAGCAACCCGGGGGTGGAGAAAAGAACGGGCCCCAGCCGGGAGTACGGCCAAGCTTGTTTAGTTGTTGGAATCCTGGGCCTGGGTTGTGACAACCTGGTCTCGGCTGCTTTCTGCTCCCCTGCTAAAAGTTTGACTTTTAGTGGTTCAATGGAAACCCCATTAATTGGCAAAAAGGTAAAGTTATGCCCCCTAGAAAAAGGGGTCCAAACTCCCCACACTTTGGGTAATGACTCCATTTTTACAGGGTGAGAGGGAGACTCCAGGTACCAAGATTGTTTCAGTGCTGAGACATATATATTTTTCCCCATAGTAAAAGACCTCTTTTTTTCAGCCTGAGGGGTGGCATGACACCTCAAAAGAACCGTCTTTTCTTGCCCGGGGGGGGGGGGGGGAACGAGAGTCTCAATCAAAACCTGGTGTTAAAATGGTCTACCCAGAACCATGTAAAGAATTAAGAAGGCGGATATCCGCAACTATTTCTGGCTGGGACTGCCCCTTACTATCCGGATCATCTACCCAGGTTTTGAGCAAGTGGCTCGAAAAACTCCGCTCTCCGCCGGCCTGAAGGGATCTTCCCTGAGGAAGTGGTTGCCTTGAATCGACGTCATGGCGGAGGCCAAGTCCGCCTCAAGCTCCTGGCGGCAGACGGACGGCCCGAAGCAAAAAAACTCGAGGGGGGCTACATGGGTTCTGCTGGCTTGGGCCTTACCTGGAGTCTCCTTCTGACCCTTAAAAAATGGGGTTGCCCAAAGTAATGGGGTCATGGACCCATTTTTGATTCGGGTCATGGAGAGTCTAGGTACTAAGTATTGATAGAACCAGGTAGTAGAACCAGCAACTCACAGGGCCAAGAGGGGTAACTTCCATGTCCATTCTTTCCCAGGGATCCAAATCTTTCTAGAAAACCACAAAAAACCTGGGGAAATGCCTGTTTTTTTTTTTTTTAAGACCGATGGATGAAATGGGGAATCAGCCCCTAGAAAGACGGCAAGAACATGGCGCCTCCTGAGCCCTACCTGGAGTCTCCTTCTGACCTTTAAAAATGGTTCATCTCCCACAAGAGGTTCTGACAAACCAGTTTTAAGGGTCAGAAGGAGACTCCAGGTAGAAAAAGGGGTGATCACTCCTTAAGTTTGGGGAATGACCCCCCAGTTTGAGAGGGTCAGAGAGGGAGACTCCAGGTGGTCACTGGGTGATCGATTCGCCGAGCTAGCAAGTTGTTGGTCACCCAGCTTATAATCCACCTAAAAGCCAAGTCTAGAATGTAAAGAACTCACAAGGCGGCTGCACCCATTTATGATTGCAGTTATCCCTTCATCTACGCACCCCGGGTGATGATTGTGGCTCAACTGGGGGTGTAAATGGGGGACTCTCCCGGAACATCTCCAAACCACCGGGATCCAACCCACCAATGAGAGCGCAGCTGATTCTAGACCCTCAGCTGACACTTTCCTGTCTGAGAAAAAAACATGTTTGGGGGAAAAAAATGGCTCTGAGAAAAATGTTTGGGAAAAAAGGTTGGCAACAATTGAACACTTAACGTGGCTGATGTCCGGCTTGGCTTCTTTGAACATCATGCCCCTTTTGTGGGGTAGGCAGATTTCTGCGGCTTTTGCCCACAAGCAATTCAACGACTCGGGCGGGGGTATTGGACGCAACAGATTTGGATTGCTTTGCATTGTAAGGCAAACCACCCGTTTGAGAGAAAGACCCGCTTGAGCGTGTTCAGAATTGATGCAGCGACTTTAAACAGAACTTTCTTTTGGTGAATTCCGTGCCGGTGTTTTCGCGTTGACTCAAATCTGCTGCTCAGTTTGACCACCACGTTTCAGTTGGACCCGGGTCACCTTTCTTGAGCCCTTTGACCCCGGCAAGATGCAGCATGCAGAACCTGCGCGCGGATTTTGCTTGAGAGAGGAACCCAACGGAGAACCACATTCTTTGGGGTCCTGCAAAAAGACACACCCATATCCAGGGTAGGTAAGGAGCAAGCAAGTCAGTGCCCCGAGTTGCCACTCGCAGCAAGCCACGGATCCAAGAAGAACCTCCTGATGGATGTTGGGGGGTGCCCCCCCTAGGGTTCAGACCAAAAGTACACACGGTTCTACTTAGATGCTGGATCAGCATTCAGTACATGCTACACACGTTTCCCGTGCAAGCGATCAGGAACCCGAGTGGTTTTTAAAGGGAAACCTAAAGCTTGCCACCGCTTTTGTGGACGTCCAAAGACTTAAAGAAGACGAGCACCCAAAACACGTGCAGCGGGTGTGAAGACCATACCCCACCGAAGAAACCAAAAAAGCAACTACCCCCGAAAGCTCCAAATACCAACGCATGGTTTAGTTCTTATGTTTGAGAAACCGACGGTTTTCCAGTGTAAAAACATATTTGTGTAGTAGAGGGTTGACGTGCTACCAAAAAAACACGGGTGTCTGGAATGAGGTCCCACTTCGAGGCAAGACATGTCCTTTTCGAATCCTAAGGTATTCTTGCCTCCAGGTTTCACACAATGATTTCCCTAGCAACGATAGTGGCAAGTAGAAGCACTGGAGAAGAATCATGACCCTTGAGAACTGGGGCATGTGGGGTCGTACTTCAAGGGTCCCCGCTACAAACAACAAACACAGGTAGCCAAGCTTCAGGGCTCATGGCCTTATTTTTAACGGGTTCAAACGAGACTCAAGGAAAGAGCATGTGTTTCCAACCTGCGCAAAAGAGTCCGGGACCAATCGAGTCGATTCGTCCTCCAAGCTGAGCTGCAAAGCGGAAGTGCTGCCATGCGTCAAGAAGTACTTGTAGTCGTCGAAACTGGGGTTTGGCAGGAAGCACACCTCGGGATTGGCAGAATCAAGACGTCAAATGCCCCAATTGTCATTTCTCTGGCTTGGTTTTCTGAGGGTTGGAAAAAGGAGACCTTTTTCAGGGTGGACCAGGTTTAGTGGGCACCAAGGAACTACAGAACCACCAAGTCTTGGAAGCAATGCTTCCCTTTGCCTAGCTGATTAAACATTGAGCTTCCGCCCCTCCCCCCCCAAACAAAAAACTCCATGGCAAAGCTGGCAAGGTTGAAACAACGGAGCTGCCCCCGCAAAAGCCAAGGCCACAACTGCAAGGCCAAAATTTGAAAGGCCGAGCTTAGCAATCAGCCCATCGTTCCGTGTGCCTTCTCAACTCTCACGAGGCAGTCAGAAGCCTCGTCCTTGAAACCCTCTCCCGCCTATTGACATCGAACGTCGGAAAGGTTACAACTGGCCGGGGGGAGTAAATTTCAGGGCACCATCTTGATCGCTTCACCAGATTTCTGCCCGTAGATGCTTCTTTGTGTATCTTAGACATCCTATGGTTCAAAGGCAACCTCGCTGGGAGTTCCCTGGTCGGAAGGTGGAACGTTAGCGCGTTCAAGCACAGGCAGGCTAAAAAGAGTCACAAGGCAGCCCCCCCAATACTCCAAATACCTGTTTTGTTAAAGGGTACAATCGGGGGGGGGGAAAATAAAAACGGAATTTGATGGCACTGGCTATTTTAGTCGGGGGTGACACACTAGGTTGACACAAGTTTTGGTACTTGAGTAGGGGAAAGAAAGGCAATTGTGAGAGCCTTGAAATGCCAGCATCTGGCTGCGCGAAGAACAGGCCACCTGTAGCGGCATGCGCTTAAATCGGGTTTGTGTGTCGGTAACCCGATATTAGTGAAGGCGAAACCATTTCAGGATCCGGATCCTTTTGATGCCCTGTACTCCAAGTACCCGTTCTTTTTCGGGTATCATGCCATTTCGGGCCCGCACTATCCCGCACTCCAAGAACCCGTTCTATCTAGGGTATCATGCCACCTCTCAACTAAAAAGGTCTTTACCATGAACAACATCTCTTAAACAAACAAAGAAAACGTTGGTACCCGGACTCCCTCTCTGACCCTTACAAACAACGATTGGTCATTACCCAAAACTGTCCGAGATTCGAACCCCCTTTTCCTAGTCAGAAGGAGACCCTAGGAATTTGGCGCCTTCGCACGCGCGTTTCGATCGCGCCGAACGCCGAACGCCGAACGCTGCCGGTCCGGTCACGCCTCCACTTGCACCGCTTCGCGGCCCGTGGCGGTGTACTCGAACCAGCCCTTCACAGGCCATAGGGCCTGGCGATGGCTTGATTTGGGGTGGATCAAAAGGGTCGGGATGGCCACGGGATGGTTCTTTGTTAAGGAAACCACGAAAAACATGACAGATCAAAACGTGGGGGTTGATCAAAACCACTGAAAACATGGGATTTCAATTAAAACATGAAGGAAACCGGGATCAAACCCAAAGTGATTCACGTTTCCATCTGAAAACGGGAGCCCAGGTCACTTGGGTGTTTTTTGATATGGGATGGCCATTGGGTAAGGAAAACCACAAAAAGATTTGATATTTCAACCTCATGGGAAAAGTTACCCATGGTCATTTGGGGCTAGGAATATTGATCAGTTTTCAGGTAGACGCAAACCCGGCGTTCCGGTTTTGGGAAGGTTCGATCACCCGTTTAAGTCTATCTTGGGGGGGTTCTCCAAAACTGGAACCCTGGCTAATTGATTTCACACCTTGCAAATGGCAATGCAGGCCAGAACGCAACAAAATCAAAAGACACAGCACCACAAACAGCTGAGGGTGTAGTTCGGTGTCCAAAAAGTTGTCAAAGTACGTCCTTGTGGTTCTCACAAGGTACGGCATGCTTAGGAAAAGGAGTTCAGCCTCCAATTCGGGCTCACCTCCCTCCCTGAAAGCGGGATCTGCCCCTTAGCACAAGGAAAAGAGACTCAAGGGGGCACCCGGGTACAAGGCAAACGTATGTTTGGTGGTTTTAGCTTCGGTTGACTGGACCAAGGTTCCTTGGGTTGTCAAAACCAGGCTTTGGAACATTCCCAGGCAATCCATGTAGATAACATGTTGGAGGGTAAAGTTGAGTACTCTTGCATACTTGGATTGCTTGGGATATGTCGAAACAGCCTAATTAGGGGCTGAAGCGGAAGACTTCAGTGGTGCTTCGGGATGGAATGCACCTATAAAGCTCAAAAGGTAGGGTGTGGTTAGCAGATCCCTCAAATGAAGGTTGCAACATCTTCAACCAACCGCTTTTCAGGTGCAGGTCGCTATTAGAATTGAAGCAACCCAAGCGTTGAAATGGGTCTCGATTTTCCTTTGGACTGCCCTTTGAAACCACCAAACAAGGCTACCATCAAAAAAAGGCACGCTTAAATGGACCATTATTGTAGGGGTTGATTCCCCATTCTTTTGAACCATCGTTCTTTCAAAAACCGATCCCTGATTTCCCTGGGTTTCCCGAGGTTTTCTAGAAAGAAGGATCCCTGGAAAGAATGGGGAAGGTAGCACTAGATGTATGGTTCATTTGGTGCTCTATGGTTCATTTGGGAGGGAGCAAACTGAAATTCCGAAAAGCCAGGTATTTTCACCGTGGCTCTGGCAGAAAGCGCACATGTTCGGATCCCTGGAAAGAATGGAATTGGAAGGTTCCCCAGAATTGTTTAAACCAAAGGAAAACCAGGCTACCATCAAAAAACAGCCACGCCCAAATGGACCATTGTCTTCCATTTGCTTAAGCCCACGGGAAAAAATACAAATATTTCCAGGAGTGATAGATTCCCTTTAAAACCAAAAGGGAAAACTAAAACAAATCTTAAGCAAATGGACCGTTGTTTGCCGGGAAGGGAAACCCATCAGCTCGATGCTCCAAGCGACGAGGCCACGTCCAGGGCCTCCTCCCTGAGCTGGTCCACGAGGCGACGGGCCATATAGCCGCGCCACGCAGTCTGAGAAAGGCTCTTGGTCAGTTGCGTTGTTTTGATTCTGTACTTGGCTGGAATTAGGACCCCAGCAAAAATATGTATACATTTTGTTGCCTGCTTAGTGGCGAAAAAAAAGGGTTCCCAAAAAAGCAAAAAATAAAAAGGGGAACTAATTCTGGGTAAGTTTAGTGGGGGGCTGCAAAAGACAGAGTTTGTTGCTACCATACCAAGGCTTGTGAAGATGGTTGTGACCTAAACCAAAACACGTGGCCTTTTGGAACTTTGGGGCGCCAGAGGAGCATGTGGTTTATCTGGGATCCTGATGCATTATACACCTGAACATTGCCTTGTAAATGGTGGGGTTGGTGTTGAAAAAGCAACATGTGTCAAATGGTTGCAAAATGTATATTTTAAGCAGCCCTGTTTATATTTTGGGACCACATGGTTTATCTGGGGACCACGTCTTTAAGGTCGCCTCCAAATGCAATGTAGGTGGGAGGATTTGAACCCACTTGTTTTTTTGTTTGGGGGGGTATTACCCACATGGACGTTCATCAAAAGGTCCGGTAAACATGGGGTGACCATTACGGAAACCACAAAAACACAGATGGACTTTCACCTGATGGGAAACGTTAGCCATGGTCATTTTGGGGCCATGAATCAATACCCCCCCAATACTTCACCAGACTTAGACCCCCTGCACAAAGTTTTGAACTGCTTGTTTCCCGCATCGCGATAGGTCGTAACAGCTAGTTGAAAGGTAACATGATGGCAAACCAAAAAGGCAATCAGTTCAAAAGGAAAGCGAAGCGCTTGCAACAAAACAAAACCTGGGCAAAAGAGCAAACAGTGGCCACACAGGATTTCCTCAACCTTGCACTTCTACCCCAACCTGGGTTCGGAGAACCCCTGTTTTGAGCGGTTTCCCTTCTTAAAAAAAAACTACACAAGGTACCCTCAAGAAAACAGTCGCACGCGGTTTTACGGGTACCCTCTCTTGAGTGGCGTAAAGGGAAAAACCACGAGGAAACCAACCCATTTTCAGAGGCAATGGGAAAAAAGGGACAAAAAAAGAAAAACACACACACACATGACCTTCAAAACTCAAGATAAACTTCCGGCAAAGCTCGGCTCGGAACATGAGAAAAAACAATCAGAGTTCCCTATACGTCTGGCATCACCCCGCAGAGAAACTTACTTGAGCTCTCAGATGGTGATGTTGAAAACCACCAAACATGGAACTATTGCGAACACAGCTGGCCTTTTGGTCAAATAGATGGCTCTGGTAAATGGCTCATAAGATCAATCTAAACCAGTGGCACTCATCTACTTCTAACCAAACCAACCGATCAAAAAGACACCTATGGTCACCACTCCCTAGCCCCTTGGACTGTAAATGCGGCACGATTCCTGCGGGGGGAGTCTCATCTCCCGAAGCGGGGGACCCCTACGGTGGATGGACGAAATCCTGCACCACCGTTCAGAACCACTGGAATGATGATTTCCCTGTAAATACCAACCAACAGGGGTTTCCGTGATTCCCAAGTGGTGCAGGATTTCGTCCATCCACAGTAAGGATGATCCTGGCGTTTTGGTCGATTCGACCCCAAAAAAGACCCCCCCAAAATTACCAACCAACAATGGTGTCTCATGGTTGCTTAGGTGGTGCAAAATGGATTCCGTCCATCCACAGTATGATTGGGGGAACCTTGGAACCAAACGGTGCAATTCCAGACCTAGCTGTTGGAAAAACTGGAGCCACCGGAAGGGAGTCCGGTCACCTCAACTCCGAGTTTTCTTTCGAGTTTTGGGTTGTGCCCCCACGTTCAAGCGGGTGATGTTTGTTGTTTTGTGGTTTTCCTATTTTTCCTTATTTGTTTGTGACTTGTGGTGTTTTTTGTTGGTTGTTCCCTTTCCTTCTTTGTTTCTTTGCTTTTTTTGTCCGGAAGGTTCCCGGTTTGGGGCTTAGAAAGGAAACCAAACGGAAAGCAGCGCCGCTAAAACAGGGGCGCTGCGAAGCTCAGACAGCACCAAACCAACAGCAGAAAACCAAAAGGGTGGTCAAACCCAACTGAGTCACAATCAAAACCCGGTATAAAATGATCGATCCCCAGAATCAAGAATTAAGAAGGCGGATTCCCGCCACTATTTTTGGTCGGGACTGCCCCTTACTAACCGGATCATCAATCCCCGGATTTTGAGCAAGTGGCTCAACTGATGCCAGGCTACCATAGTAGGTAACACGTTCGCCGTGAGACCTTTGAACTTTATAGGGTGGCCCCGGATGAATAAACCCCGGTTTATTAATATGGAGGGTGTTCCCCTCTAAAAGTGATGAATCCCCACTAAAACCAGGGACAACCCCATATTTGTATACCAGGGTTTACTAATCTGGGGTCAACATTAAAGGGTGCGCCCTGAGTCGCCTTTGGACTTGAAAGGGTGGCCCCTTAGTTGTCCTGTGCAAGGAAATGGCATCCCTGGAGAAAACCAACTAACAGGTTGGTGTACAGATTGAGGAACAAACGCGAGTATTATCCGTGTTTGTTCCTCAATCAGCACACCAACATGAAACCAGAATGATTCTCTGGAAGCTTGACGCAAGTTCAAGTCATGTAACATGTTGTTCCAGAGAACACACACTTCAATCAGTAGGCCTCACAGGGTACATATTCTTAAGGCTTGTTTTCTTCTTAGAGGGTGCAAGACCTGACGTGGTGTCACAGAACCAACAAGTTTGGAGGGTTGGACTTAGGATAACCAAGCATGGGTGGGGTATTGCTTGTCAGTGGACCTGATCTATCGGGAACACCTGAAACACGCAAAGGCGTCTTGGAGTCCAGTCCTGCGCATTCCAGAAGTCAGCTCTGGTCAACTCTGCAAAGGTACCCCTAGTACCCACTTCTCTGGCATCATGTTTACACACTAACATAGGTGGTACTTCCACTGAAAAGCATGGGGTTCCGACCAGGGCTTTGGAGAAACCTACAGTGCTTTCAGGCAAACCACTATAGTAATCATGGCAATCCATCATGCAAAGTAATTAAGGAGGTTTGGTTACCTATAGTAGTGGTATAGGAATGAATCGTGGCATTTGGACCGGTTCTTGGCTTATCACTATAAGACTTCGAGTACTTGAGCTACCACCCGTTTCCTCTAAACCCGAACGGCAACATGCGAGTGGGTTTCTGAAGGCCGATACGGATGGTTGAAACCATCTGATTTCGTTCAACCATGGCATGTTGTTTGACTGTCATCCTCTTCCAGTCGCTTGTTAGATTCAAGGACTAACACTTGGTGGCTCAGCAACCATGAAACATGTAAAACTTTCATGATTGTTGTAGAATCTGACACTAGACTAGTCTAGGTGGCTAAGGAAGTACCTATGAAACATATTAACTTTCACGAGTATTGCAGAATCGGACACTAGACTAGTCTAGTGTTCTCAAACATCAGTGGCTTGCAGCCAGCGGCACACCCAGTCACGAAAACCAACAGTGAGCTATCTGGAATCCTTGCAAAACGCTGTAAGAATTAAAGTGATACCCACAGAAGCCATAGAAATCTCGACATGATTGGAATCCTTGAAACAAGCTGCAAAAAAAAGGGATACCCACAGAAGCCCTCTGGAGGTTTACGGGGACATCCATAGGAATTTCGAAGAAACCTTCAACATGATTTCCACTTTCAGGGAATGCAGTCGAACCTCCTTGAGTTGCAATGGGTTCATACCAGAAACAACAAAAAAACTGGCCATTGGCAAGCAGAACCAAAACTAGGTCCTCCAGTCGAGAGGTAAGAATACCGGGTACCCTCTTTTGCAGTAGTCTATTTTAGTAGAGGAACCCTCCCAACCAAAAAAGGGGTGAGAAAGGGCACCTAGCTGGGGGACCTAGAAAAGCATCACCTCGACACGCCTGCATCATTGTAGAGGCTTTCTTGATGACCAGGTCCAGGACATCACCCTCGTAATCCTCAGCCGAGCTGTCGCGACATCCCTTCGTTGCCCAGTGATTCCGTTTACCAACCTGCTTATTTACCACTAAAATGGTCCAACCCCAAAAAGCTTAAAGTTCATAAACTCAGGGTGAGAAGTCTACCCTGTACTCAGCTTCCCTCTAATTGGTGGTTTGGAGTACTGGTTTGGAGGTGATCCGGGGTGGTTTACCATGTAGCCTCTACAAGAACGAGGGACCTGGTCAAATTCCCAAACCAATCGAGACAACCACGCTAAGGCTACCAGATGTATAGTATGGTCTGCCCAGTAATTCCATTTCCCTGTATCGGTAACCAAGGGCTTGCCACCCTTTAAAAGCCAAAAGGAAATTGGCGAAGGGTTACCTATAGTTGTAACTCTTGCTGGTTCTCAGCAGGGAATGAGAAGTGGAATGACTCATCCATTCGATTTGGTTCCCTTTTTTCCGGAATCCCCATAACCGGTTCGTTCCTTCCCACCCGGACTCGTTGCCAGTCATACAAACCAAAAGGCAAATGGATGCCTATCCTTCTGACCCCTAGAAACAGGGGTCATAGCTCACAACCCAAGTTTGGGTAATGACCGCATTTTTACCGGAAGGAGACTCCAGGTCTCGTCAAGAGACAGTTCCTTTCAGGGGATTCCAGAGAGGCTTGATCCAGGTCGATCCCTGGTTTGATCCTCTGGTTTATCCCCACTTCTGTGATACTGTTGGGAATCTCCTTTCTGTTGTATCACAGAAGTGGATTCCATTTCAACCACAGCTCCGACTCCGGTCGCTTCTCTTTGCCTGTTTCCCCTCGAAGAAATCCGAAGGCTGAGGGCCTGACTGGAGTCCCGTGCCTCTTCAGGAAGACCTGATCCAGGGATCCAGGGATCGAGGGATCGAGGCAAAACACCACCGATTTGCCTTCTAACGGCTTTCACCGAAACGCTTCTCAAAAAAAAAGGCATGGGTGAAAAAAACTAAACACCAGGAATTGGCCAGCAGGTTTCATTCAAGTTGGTTCCGTTTTCCAGGGGTCCACGTTGGGTGCCTATTCTTGACTCGCAGCCACCTGATGTCGGAGTAACCCCAAATAACACACCCACAATCCACCGCAATCAACAAGGGGTATGAAAGGACTTTCTGATGTTGAAGCAATGCGCGGGAATACCCCCCAATATGACTGGTGTTGGGATTGGCGCGAAATCGGCAAGCTATAAAAGTAGTATTGGGGATTTTGGGTCTGGGGAAAACAATATTTACTAATAGGGTGCATTCATCAATACGGAGAAGGGACTAAATTGGACCGGGGTTGTGGGGTACTTTGAAATCCAAATTACGCCATGCCTCTTCTTCCCGTAGATGGAACCAATTCACAAAACTCACCAGCTGGCAAGTTGGCAGTCGTAGACTTCCAATTGCTTTTCCGCCCCCTGGGAAAAATCCAAAATATAACCAGTAGTGAAATTGATTCCCTTTAAAACCAACAGGGAAAAAACATATTCTTAAGACAATGGAAGGGTACAAGTACCTGGTTTCATTGAGCTAGGCCAGGGAAAAACAAAACATATTCTTCAACAAATAGAAGCTTCGTCCGACAGGTGCGCAAGTTGAAGTGGACTTCCAACACGAGCTGGAATGCCAGGCTTTGTCACGAAAACACGACTCAGAACACCCAAAACCAGATTAGGTCCTCCAGTAGAGAGGTTAGAATAAGGGTACCCGACTTCTTCTTTTTTCTGTAGTCTATTTGAGTAGGGGACCCTCCCAACCAAAGAAGGTTAAAAGGGCACTACTGGGGGACCTAGCCCGGCAAAGGGTTGATCCCATTCGACCCCTGTCACAAGTATAGCTTGAACCCATGCAAGGGTCTACTCCTCGGATTTCCTCATATGGAGCTTCGGAGCTGGAACTCATCGAAATCTTCGCCGGTGGATATACATGCCCTTCTAGAAACCAGCGGACACTCGTAGAAATATGGCCTCTCGGAATGACCTCTTTCCAGGGCTCGGAAGTTGCGAGGGTGCTGAGGGACCAAGGCGTTGAACTTTTTTTGGCATGGTTGCATTGATGGTTTGGAACTTGGCTACGTGGTGTTGCAATTGGTATAGGCATAAGTTGCGATGGTATTGAACTTTCTTTGCAACATGTGCTGCCTACCAATTCCAAGTGTTGCCTGATGCAGGCCTATTCAGCATCAAATAGTGTCATCCTGTGACAGTTTTCGAGTCTAAAGACAACGCGCCGAACAATGTTGAACCTCTGTAACAGCCTCATGCAACAAAGCACATCCTGACTGCGAAGATCCCTCCCACAAATCAAAGATGTGAGCCGGATTGAAGGACATATCAAGGGCCGAGTCAGGTTTTATGTGCCGAGGGTGCAGCACTGGCACATATTTTTGTGGTTTGCTGTGTTTAGAACCAATGGTTCATATAGGCTATAACCCCAGTTAACAACGTAGTAGAACCACAAAAATGGCCAAGGTGGGATTCGGGAGCTGCTCATTTACTGGGCACAAATCTGGGGAGCACAGACTCACTTCCTGAGAGGGTTGGCCCAAAACGGAACCAAACTGTTTTTTTACCACGAAAATGGTCCAACCCCAAAAAGCTTGCAGTCCATAAGAAGTCTACCCTGAGTTCAGCCTCTCTCTAGTTGGTTCCCAGAAATGAAAGGTGATGACCTTTTGTGGGGGGCACGAAGAACCAAATTTGGGGAAATCCAAAGGTTAGATCCGGCCAACTTGCTTGCCCAGACGCTCCTGGGGCTTCCAATGGAAGACCCAGACCCTCCATTGGACACCCCAAAGAGGTTTTGGGGTCTCTAAACCTGGCTGTTTGAGGGCCCAAAACAAATCGCGCGCGTCTGGGTGCTGAGAGAATGGTTTTGGGATCTTGGTGACGCCAGTTTCAACCCCGACCTGGACAGCTGCGGCGTTGGTCATGTTGGCTTTCCGGGCTGCCTGGCGAAGAAACAAACCAGGGCATGCGGGGGCCGGGGCCTAGTGCCATAGAAATGAGTGAATATGAAAACACGTGACGTCCCTTTTGGGTTCCACTTTTGGTGAAACCAAAAACAAGCATAAATATGACGTCCCCTTTTGGTTCCGCTCTTGGTGAAACCCAAAAAATCGCAACATCATCGGCTAGTTGCAAAATTACCTACTCCATCCAAACATTGGAACGACAAAAAACACGCAGGTTGTAAGCTTGGATTCGTGTCCACCAACCACTTCTGTTCTTCCTTGTTGAACAAAACAATGCCACATAATGATAAACCCGAAATAATCCGAAACACCCTACTAGTCAAAAGACCCCCTAACTTATATCATGTTCTCACACAAAAACTACTGGATTTCAGCAAATGGAAGCTCAAAGAAACGGATCCCCTTAGCTGAAAACCAAGGGATCCCTATAGTTTAGAAGTCCTTTCTTGTTCCATGGAGTTGGTTTGCGGGTCGATGCAATGGACATTTCCTGAATATCTGTAGTGCAAATGGTGTCATTCTTTCACGCGTCTTGCCTTACTTCATATTGTCATTCACAGCCTCTCTCTCTCTCTCTCTCGCGCTCTCTCCTTCTATCTCTTTCTCTCTCTACACTTCCTTTACTCAAAGTTGATCTCTCCCAGTCTTTCCCGAAACATGAATGGACCCTCCAACATGACCTTGTCCTGATCCGACCGGAATCACCCCCCCGCCCACAAAAAGCAAGAAGACAACAACACAACCTTTTTGCTGAGGGAAATCGATAGACATCCACTGGGTTGGTGCGGAAACTCAAGGGAAGTCCATGGCAAAAGGCCCAAGGTGATTTAAGTCTGGCAATGCCTCAGTTCCAAGCAACGGGGATTCCAAGACAGTGATTTTCCGGCTGAAAATCATCCAAAGCTTAAAATCAAGATTAAAGGGCTAGGACCCCTTTTTCCGGGGATCATGGAGACTCTAGGCATCGAATGCTCCTAATCTTCGGCGTCTCGATTCTGATCCCAAGCGACAAATCGGTCCCGCCTCCCTCTTGTGGCAAATGAGGTTTGTGCCTCGAAATCATGGAAAAGCAGTGCATGGAGCCTTGTAGTGACAGAACCCTGGTCCAACCTTTCTTAGAGACACCCCTGGGCCATCAGAAGCACCGCCGCGAATGCAAGACGAGAAAGGAGCAGGCAAAGCAAGCTGGAATTCACTATGATGTGTGGTTGGTTCACATGTTTCACATCCAAGCAAATTGCATCCCCAAAACCAATCGATTCGGCTCGATGAACTCGGGCACTGCCGATGTTGACCCAACCAACCCCGGAATCGTCGAGACCTACGATCAAACACTGATGCAACATGTTCTTTGGGGGCCCAAACGCAAGAACCTCGCCATGTCAATGTGTTGCTCGTAGGAATCCACCAGGACCTCCAGAAACCTAGGGCTTTCCTTCTTTGGTTTGGCCTTTGGGTTTCCTGGGTCTCAGTTGGTCTAAAGCTAGGGTTTCCTGGGTTTAAGTTTTGGGTTTCCCGTAGGGTCTCAAACAACTTTGCTGATGGCTTCTCTTTGGCCCAAGACGTGGCGGCTCGGTCAGACTCGGTCAGACTGTCAGATCAAAATCAGTACCCCAGTTGCAGACATAACAGGCAGCCAGCGTTCCTCACAGGTTCTTGGTCATGGGTCATGTACCTGGAGTCTCCATGACAACTAAAAAATGGTTGGTCATTGCCCAAAATAATGGGGTCATGGACCCATGTTTGAAGGGTCATGGAGAGTCTAGGTAGTTGTTTTCCCACAGGACACCGCACGCTGCACGCCGCAAAGAATCCAGACCGCCCAGACCGCGTTCGCGAGAGGGGGTTTCCCCATGGCACCGGAAGCTGGCAGGATGGCGGCCAGTCGGAGGGCTCCAAAACTGCCCGGTGGCACCGCAAAGTTCAGGCGGCCCAGATGGGCCGCGCAAGAGGACAGGGGAGTGCAATGGCCAATGTGGGGCGCTCGGCCGAACAGATGAAATGACACACAAGACAACATCGGTGCAATTTCCATGTTGCTGGTCTTGCCCTCCAGTCAGACAATAGAATGGAACTTCAAAGTGAGCCCCTGAAGAGCGCCAAAAAGCCCGGGGTGGGGGGGATGGCACAACGACTCCGGATGGCTGGGCCAGCTGCGTCTGACGAGCCAGCCGCGGAAAACGCCTCAAGGGTGATGTCACGGCATTTGACATGAAAAAAAACATGCTTCCAAATGTACCCTGTAAACAAGTATATTTGGAGTATGTACCCTTAAACAAAGGGTATTTGGAGTATGTTGGGTAACATTCCAGGCAAAACTCGGGTGAAACAGTTGGTCCCTACCTTTAAGGTTTGACTTAACATTGCTTCCAAGCTGGCAACCTATTGATCCAGAGCTGAGACATGCGAACAAGCAAAACACTCAAGCTCAAACATACTCATTGACTGATCTACATCAGTGTCAATGCCCCCTGCAAGGACGTGTGCCCTTTGCCCGGCACATTGTCACACCATGGTGTTCGGTGTACCGAACGGATTCCCCTCCGTAGGACAGAGGGATGCGGGTTCAGTTGCTAGCCTTCCCTCCAAAAGGATCAATGGATAGAATTGCAGGCGGTTCCAGCCCCCTCCCCGACTTCCATTTGGAAGGGGGTGGGGATGCAAAGAGTGGGGGGGTGCACAGCGCGAAAGGCAGGAAAACCTCACGCAGTGCAGGTGAGGAGCTCTGGATCTTGATGGCACATCTCCGCCTCCTCGCGGCTACCTGTGGACGGATAGGGGTCCCCCAAATCAGGGCTCTATATTCTAAGAAACTAATTACAGGACTTGGCCAATTTTCAGTAGACATTTCTTTGTCTGGTTTCTGTCATATAAGTTTCCCCTAGCGTCACTCCATCCAAAAGAAACTGACTTTCAAGGTAAAGTTTTTGAAACATCCCTTCAAGGGGAAGTATAAAGAACCCATCCAAACCTCCTTTGGGGATCAAACAGCCATTCCCATGGGTGTGTGACTGTGCGTATGCTGACGCTACCTGTTCCAGCCGGGTTTCAAGGGAAGCCCCACACAAAACGCCGCTTTAAGCGGGGGTCCCGGCGTACAGCTTTGGGGTTCGGTTCACGTGCGGAAGGTCAAACGTGCTGGAGCGCCAGCCCCCCGGTGGCAATTGAAAAGAAGGCACCTTCTTTTTTAGTTGATCTTCTAGGTCCAGTAGAGAGGTTAGAATCAGGGTACCCGCGTCTATTTGGGTAGGGAAACCCTCCCCCAGAAAAGGGCAGAGAAGGGCACGACTGGGGGACCTAGTTGATCTTTGGGGGAAACCCAAACAAGCAAAGGAAAAGGGGCGCAAAGGGAGGTCCAGGATACTGGCCGGGATGAACCCGTGCGGTTTGGTTTGCTTGCCCCGATCCTTTCCCACCATGAGTCCATTTGTCTACCGAACATTCCTTCGCAGAGTGTGATGGTCAAACCTTGCTAGTGTTGGGGGACCCGTCGTCAAAACATCTGAATTGGTCAGTCTCTGCAGTTGTGTTTTTTGCAATATGAATGTTTTTTTGTTGAGCGAAACTCAAAACAGAAGCTACCTGGTTTCTGCCTTCCCAAATGTGAGGACAAACATGATTCCTGAGACACACTGTGTTGACATTACTACAACGAGGGAAACACACCCTCTGGCATCAGGATCAAATATACATATTGAACAACCCAGCTAGGGTCATGTAGTGCGGAATATTGACACCAACAACAGCATGTTGGGCGAGCGGGGCTCGCTCAAATGCAGGCCCATGTGCGTTCTGAGGGTCATGTCAAAATTAGTTCATCTTAAAAACCACAACAAGCTCGCTCAGCAGCCAGTCATTGGATTGAAAAGCAGGAGCGCACTTATCATTTCAAAAGCGTCGGTACAGGACCAAGCAGGCGCACTTCGAGCGGGTGTGCTTCTCGCTTGGCAGGAGTGAGTACAGTGCTGAGCGGACGTGCTTGGTGATGTTGGTGTTGTTGGTGCATGTCGTTGTCGTTGTCGTTGTTGTTCTGTTGGTGGTGCTGCTGCTGCGGCTGCTGGCGGTGGTGGTGGTGGTGCTGGTGCTGCTGGTGGTGGTGGTCTGTGGTCGTCGTTGTGCCAAACTAAACACACAACGCAACGTCTGCCACTCCTTCCGCTACCCGCCCCTTCCGGGCCTTGAGCGCGTTCTCCACGATGCCCCGCACCGCGCCGGTGGCGATCTCGGTGGCCAGTTCAATCCGCGCCCATCGCATGCCCAGAAGACCCAGAAATCAAGGGGGTTGCCTTTGGGGGCCGCAGAAAACGGACCAAAAAGGGGAAAACAAAAATGTCATTTCAGGTTGATTCGCTTCTTGGGCAAGGCTGAGATTTCAAGGCAACCTGCGGAGAGCAGGTAAAGAGTCGACATCTTTGAGAAGGCAAGCAAATGTGAGAAGTTGCTGGCATGACGGTCTCTTACTCAGGGTTCCCTATATTTCCCCTTTGGGTGGTTTTAAGCGAAACCTTTTGGCCTAACTTGAAGCGAGCCTCCTGTCGGTGAGGTGACTTAAACAAAAAAAAGTGGACCCTAATGTTATTTAAACGAGCGCCAATGATTCAGGTTTGGCTTTCGGAAACGCATTGATCAAACACGTTCCAAGCCTTTGCCCCTTGGAGTATGTGCAAGATGGGACCCCCGCCCTGAAGCTCGGTGTTGCCTTGAATTTCCTTGTGCATGGCTGTGAGACCAAAACGGAACCTTGGCAAATGGAACGAAGGACTAAGACCTTTTTTAACCCTACCTGGCCCTACCTCTCTAATTTTGAGCCACACCCAAATCACAGCTCAAACATCCTGAAGAGCCCTTTGGCAAGGTACGGGGCTTCCGATGGATGCGGGTGCCGCAGTTCGCATGGAGAAGCCTTCCCCAGACTGGGAAACAGGGCAGTAGCCTCTGTTCAACAACGCCAGACAATCCATCCAGGTAATACATACCAAATTTGGATGGTACCCTCCCACCAACCAACATGGAAGTACAAACAAGCCCTTTCCAAGAGGAAAGTAGTCTTTTTCCAGGGGTCTGTGCACTTCCATGTTAGCTGGTGGGAGGGTAAATCTCGCATGGATTGTTCGGGAATGGCAGTGGACACTTCTCCAAGACAAAACTCCTCCAACACGCAGTCGGCTTTGAGAGGGCAAGCTCTACAGGGAAAAGGCACTGGTCGGGATCGCAACAAATCCCAACGCGCCATGGCGTCAGGCCCGGCCGCTGGGCCCTGCTTGATGAGGCAGGACTCCCTTACCCAGCTTCCCAGTCACATGAAAAGACCCGGAGCAAGATCCAAAGGGGAACCCCCATGCAGCAACTAGGTCCGCCAGATTTGAGAGGTTAGAATAAGGGTACCAACTTTTGTTGGCTGTGTCTATTCTAGTAGGGGAACCCTCCCGCAAAAAAGAAACGGCAAAAGGGCACTACTGAAAAAAAACATTGGCAAAGTGTGAAGCCCAATTCTTCCCTGCCACACATTGCGATTCACCAACTGGAAAAAGGGAACCCTTCGCGGGACCATTACTCAGTGAGGTGCGCTGGCGAGTTTCTTACTTGAAACTTCAGCGCCGTGGGTTTGCGATTCTAGGACAATTGTCTGAACGCTGGAATAAATATGAACCTGGAATCCGCCAACAAACACCATCATCGCCCCTTTGGACAGAAATATCATCATCAAATACTTATATAGGATAATTAGATCAAACATGAATCTGACATTTTTCTCGAGAACCACCCTTCCCTTTTCCTCCATTTGCTGAAGTTCCCTGAGTGATAGATTCCCTTTAAATACCAGAGGAACATCACACACACACATATTCTTCATCAACTGGACGTTTTTTTGGCAAAAAGGATGAACTGGACGTTTCTTGTCGGGAAAACACAAAAAACAAATGCTTCTCAACTGGACGTTTTTTCTCGTCAACAAGAAAACCGATGACTCCTCGACTCTCCCCGTTCCTCCCGTCTCAGGCCGGCACCGTCTTGGTCCTCTGCGCCCGTGTGCGGGTGAGGAACCCTGAGCCGCGTCTGCGCTCGTGGAATCGACCCGGCTGAACCCCGAAAGCCCCGATTTGACGAATACGTACCAACTCGGGCTTTTCTTTTTGAAATCCCTGGCTTTGGCCAAGGTAAACACCAATGCTTTTTCCTGGCTTGACATGATGCTTACTAAAACTAGGTATTTGGAGTAGGGAGGTGGAAAAGCCGAATTGCGTCCAAAGGGTTGAAGGGATTCGGTCACACCCGATAGACCAGCCATGCTATGCGTAGGATAGGTGTCCTGTGTCCTGCTAATATATCCGCATTTGCCAACCCCAAAACCATTTCCGTGAGCGGAATCTGCTTGCGGGGGATCAGTCTAGGGTCCATCCTATGAGATTGCAGAGTAGCATTAATACTGTGGATGGACAAAATCCTGCACCACTTTGAAACCATGGGAATCCATTGTTTGTTGATATTTACAGGGGAATCGAATCATTCCAGGGTTTCTTAGGTGGTGCAGGATTTCGTCCATCCACAGTATCATGTCGTTACAGACCTCCTGGCAGCTGCTTAGCTCCCTAAGAGCAAATTTGGCTTCTCTCAGCTCCCTAACGGCTCCCTTCCGACCTTCCATTTGCTTTTTCGCCCCTGGACAAAATGAGAAAATATGTCCAGCTAAAACAAACACAGGGGAAAAACAGAAAGCAAATGAAAGCAACCAACAGCTACATCAAACTGGAAACGCCTCAACTGGAGAGACGCGCACCTCGCGCCAGCTTCTGACAATGGACGGCCGCCACGGTGTCCCAGTTGTTGACGCCAACCTGAGAGGGAAAGGCCAGCCCACTCCACACCTGTAGCCCCCGTAACCTCCAAATAGACGCTAATTGTCGAGCGTCATGTCAACCCTGTAGGGTTTTCAATCAATGCATTAAACAAAAAGAGGGTATATAACTGGAGGGGGTAACTGGAACGGATGAGGCTCGGGCCGTGAAACACCATGAGCATCGTATAAAACGGCCCCCCTGAATGGATAAGGACGCCCCCCTACCTATGCACTTCGGGGATGACGAGCTGCATGTCCGCCCCTGCGAGATCCCTCCAAACTCAATGGATTCGAACGAAGCACCGAACCTACCTCCCGGTTTGCCTTCATTTGCGGATACGCCTGGACAACAAATATATACAACTCTGGCCAGCAACAGTTTCCCCGACTGCAGTGAGAAAAAAAGAAAGAACACATGCCTCATCTGAGCAAATTATATACATCACAAATCTGAAAAATAATCCACAGCTGGCTGGTGTATTAGCAGACCTCCTGTTTGCTCGTTGCCGTGTGCTAAAAATAGATCATACACCCCTGCTCATTTGCTCGTCCCGAAAAACCGGCCGGACGGAAATTCGGGGGCTGTCGTCCTGGCATGATTAGAGTTAGGCCCAGTTATAGAGTGTATGCTTTATTGTTTGCTTCACATGGAGTCACTGGTAACATGTAAAGTGTATCCTAAGTCTACCCCAAATGGCACATTCGCACGTTGCCTCGCCTTCTTAAAGATATCCACAAACTCTTCGCTCTCAGCAGGCTCGCCTGGACCGAACAACCACGCCAGCGCCGGCCGGCGTCAACTTCCTGGTGTCTCCTTCTGACCCTTTAAACACGGGGGATTACCCAACCAGGAGAAGGGGGGCCAAAGCAACCACGAAGCAGAAGGGCACCTTCCATGGCGTAGTTTTCCAATAAGACTGGATCGCAACTACCTATATAGAGTCTCCATGACCCTTCAAAAATTGGGTCATTACCCAAAATTAGGGGTTACGACCTTTTTCTAGGGCTCATGGAGACTCCAGGTAGTCGATTTCCACTGGCTCCCACAGCTAGGTTCTTCAAAACGGTCGTGGATGCCTAGTCCTAGTTAGAAACCGTAGTGGGACACCACAAACAGAAGGGAAACCACTAGCCAGGTCAAATGGGAACTCGTCTCGGGCTTTTTTGTCATGTGGAGACCAGGAACCAGGTGGACAAGCAAGGGACATTTGGAACTGAAGCTTGACAAAAAGTGCGGATAAATTTGTCAAAAGAAAGAACTCTGACACAGCTATATTATTGGGACCCTCACATGCCCAGTGCAAACTGATCAACATGACGTCTCATTAACAACTGATCGCCCCTCGCCCCACATGAGTGTCCTTTTGATTGCCCTCTGATCCCTTTCAAATCAAACTGACAGTGGTTCCGATTTTCCGTGCGTGTGCCCACCTCCTGAGAATTGCAGGGAAATAACCCCACTCTTGAGCCACTTTTTCGGAGGGACATAGCTCTAGCAAGGCAAAGTAAAGGGGTGCCTGCTGAAGTGGCTTGGAAACATGCCCAGACACTCCGGCTGAAGGAAATACCAACATTTCACCCATTTGGAGAGTAAATGTGGGTAAATATGCGAAGCACACAGTCGGATGGGCTGGTTAAAGCGTGGTTGAGTGGGATCCCAAAGCCACTCGAAGACCTCAAGGCGGCCCAAAACCATCCAGAATTCTCTTCCTTGGGTTCCTGGCCCCCGTTATGTTTCTTCTTAAGCGATCGTAATTCTATGGGTCTGTCCATGTCTTGAAGTTGATGCCCTTGCTAGGTTTGTACAGGGAGACCGATATTAACCCCAGCAGTTTGGGGTTCCCCTACACAAAAGCCCCATATCGTCCCGTCAGCCAACCACTGGGTGAATACAGGCCTTGCCTTGGAGGGTCCGAAATGGGCAGTTGAGGTACGTCCCATCGTTTTCGCATTGGTTTGCCACTGAAATGAGCCGCCTCCCTGTTTCAAGGGTTTCTACACTGGAATGAGCCGCCTCCCGGTTTCAAGTTGGCTTCTACACCGGAAAAGGGACGAACCAAAAAAAACAAAGCTTCCATCTCGCTCGCGGCGCAAAGCGCAGCGTTGATCGCTCGAAGGCTGGCGCCTGGCGCTTTGCCGGCCCAGGGCGCCATGAAGACGCGCCAGGACCAGGGCAGCATGCGCTGGTTCTTCGGGTTCAGGTTCAACGCGAAGGAGGCCTCCCATCGGATCCCTCTCGATTTTCAAAAGTGGGAGTTTGCCTCAATCCGCTCGATTTTATCGATCCCCAAACAAAAGCTTGGGTATTTTCAGTAGGTTATCAACTGGAAGTTGTGATTCTGGAAGTTTCATGGAGGGGAAGCCAAGTGGGCATCCCCCCAAGCGTATGGCCAGAAAGGCACCAAATGCCCAAGATTTGTTCTGAACCCAGCAAGCCAAGCAACCACGCTGAAAGTGTTGAACGCTCTCACCCTAAGACTCTTGGGACCTCAAACAGGCAGCCTTTAAGGCAAGTCCAAACCTTCCAATGGAGATCCCTTGCTTCCTCCATGGAAGGTCCAATTCCTCAGTGACTCAGGGCCCCAAAAAGGAAAGCGATGCAAGGCCCACCGAACCTCACAGCAGTTTCCCGAGGTCTCGTCGCTGGGCATGGATGCACAGTTATGCAGTATGCCTATATAAGCATCAATGGTGCAATCAACCACAAGCCAAATCAACAAAGCAACCTTACACCGCAACTACAAATTGCACAAGCTAACACATAGAGAACCATTCCGATATCCACTCGCGTGTTCCAGTCGCGAAAATGGTTGAATGCACCAAAGCCACGACCACTGGTTCAGAACGGGTCCTTCCGCAAAGGTAAAGTAGGCTTGCTTCCAGGTGGGGAAGTTTTTTTACCTTCCAGCCCCTGGGAAAGTCCGACCCCCCCGGTATAGACGTTGACTCCATACATCAACGTCTATCCCTAGTCTGCCATAGACCTCGAAGGGAAGAACATTCGTTGGGCAAGGCCATTGGAAGGTTCCATGGAATCCAAATGCGCCCTTTGGAATCCAAGCCATGTATAGGTATATTCATGGGTTTGTTGGCCACCCCTGGAGGGGACCCCCCGAACAAATAGAAGCGAAGGCCCAATAGCTCTTGGTTAGCCACTAATAGCCATGTTGCTTGATTTTGATACATGAGGCAAAATGTGAGTAAATGTCTTGCCTACATGGAGTGCTTGGGTTTGGGCCGGACCACTTTACTGCCTCCAAATACTCCCTTTTCCAGGGTGCTGTTTCATAAACCGAGCCATTCATGGCACACATTTTTTTTTGGAACAGGGTTGAAATGATACCCGAGAAACCCAAGAACCAACACCTCTTTGGGCTAGGAGGTAGCGGAGCTGCTCCTATTTCGTCCTCGCCATCCCAACTTCCTGCCCGGAGTTTGGATCCATTTGGAGTCAACGCGAGTTGGGCCAGGGATTGTTCTGGTGTCCCCAAGTTCCAACTCCAACAGCTCCACTTAAAGTCCCATGGATAGAAACATGCCCAGTATCGCTAGTTTATCTTTAAAACCAACAGGACAACACTTATGTTTAGGCAACTGGAACCAAACAAATACGCAAAAAGCAAGCAAAGCCATTGGACAATTTTCCTTTGCTCGCGCCTGGATGGGTGTCTCCCGCAAGTCCAGCTCATGTAGCTCCTTCCGCGCGAAGTAGATCTTGACCTCTGACTTTCGGGCAGAAGCCGAAAGCCGAAGGCGCGGGTGGTTTTGGGATTTCTGAAAAAAAACTGGCTGGTGCGATCAGGGAATGAGGGAATCAATGTGAGGGGATTCCCGAATAAACCAGTTGGATGGTTTTATGGGTACTTCTTGGTTGTTGACCCCCCTGCAAAAAGTGTTTCACTTTGGGGGGCTTTAGTGGAAAACACCTTTGTTTCAAGCAAAAAGTTAAAGTCTAAAGATCCAACCCACTAGCAGTCAAGACTTGCTGGTGCAATCAGTAGGGAATGAGGAAATGTGAATGAACCTGGGGATTTCCAAATAAAGGAAACCACGAGTTGGATGGTTTATAGGGGGTCATTCTAACTCATTCCCTGCCGAGAACCAGCAAGAAAAGATGACCCCTACTCCAAAACATGTTTTTTGTTGGTACGTGGTAGTCGTTGCAAGACATGGCCTTCCATGGGAAAGACCTCCTTTCTTAGAGGGTTGACATAATATCCTAAACACAGGTTGTTGGAGTAGGGGGGCAGCCAGGCAGCCATTGCCGAACCCCTGCGCAAGCTACCTTGCATTTGGTTGCAAGAAAAGCTTCAATCCAAGAAGTCCCCCCTTCTTCCTGGGAGACGGGATGGGCAAATCAACCACGAAGCAGTCAAGGGCACCTTCCATGGCCGTTGCAAGAAAACTGGGTCGCAACTAGTGGGGTTCGGATGGATGCCACTCCAACTTAATTACCAACAAACAAGGCTCCGGGTGAGGCAGCGGGAAACAGGAACATCCGCCAATCAACCAAGAGCTAAAGAATCCTCGAGAGGAACCTTCATGGGAAAGCTCCTCTTATCCTTGGTTGCCAATTCCCGAAAAAAGGAAAGGCCCGTTCATTCTTTCTTCTCTGCGCTAAACAACCTTCAGCTAGTGTTTGTAACAGTGAAGTTCCTTCTAAACTTCCCTTGATAAACTGCGCTTCCCGCAAGAGGTCGTCGTTAGACTTGTTTTTGGTTTACCGGCAAAGCCATCGAATTGCATCCCCATGATCTAAGGCGCGATTCGGTCGCACCAAAAATCAGCCGTCCAAACAGCACAAACCTAGCATGTCCTTACAGACCTCCTGGTAAAACTCTGCTCAAAAACAAATTTGAATACCCTCAGCTCCCTAACGGCTCCCTTCCAAGCAACAGCTAGAAGCACACCCTAGGAGCCCAAGACCCGAAACATGAGGGCCTTGAGCCCCCAAAAGGTCTCAAATACTGGCGTCAACCGCCTCGTCCCCGAAAGTCCCTGCCTGGCTCTGAATTCGGCTGGCGCTCTGCGCCAGGCGAGTCAGCTTCCTCCGCATGAACTCCCGCCGCGCCAGCGCCATGCGCACTGAACGGGTCAAGCGGAGGAGGCGGGGGGGGGGCACGCCAAACCTCGCTTCCGATTGGCTGCCCTTTGTTGAGTTGCTCTACCTAGAGTCTCCTTCTGACCCTTACACAGTGGTTGGTCATTACCCACAACTTTCCGGGGTTTTGACCCCTTTGTCTAGGGGTCATGGAGACTCTAGGTATATCCCCCAGCTAAAGGTCGTGTAGAAAAGCAAATTAGGTCCCAAGGGTCCGTAATAGACATGCCAGTTCCTTCTAAAAGGTCCAAAGAAAAGCTTTGGGGTCACATCAAAGACCGAATCGCCATGCCAAATGAGTCCTATTCAAATCCCGGTATAAAAATGAAATGCCCAAAGCCAAGTAAAGAGCTCAAGGGTGGATGCTCAGACCCATTTTTTTGTTTGGGCAGGTCCCTCAGCCCTCCCGTTCTGCTTAAAGGTTATCATGTCAACCCTCTACTAAAAACATAGTATATATCATGGAAAGCCAGGAGTTTGTTTTTCGCTAAAGCTGGAGTAGCGCTTCCATTTGGTTAAGACCCCTGGAAAAGATTTTTTAAAAAAACAGTGTCAAGTGATAAATTCCTTTTAAAACCAACAGGGGGGAAAACAACAACATATTCTTAAGCAAATGGAGTAGGGGAATGAATCCTTCCGTCCGGGTCCCGATTGTGTGGCTCCAACTTGGCGTGTTTGCTTGTCCGTTTCCGTTTCCGTCCAGGCCTCCGCCTTGGATCACACGGGTGCTGCGCATGTACATGTTGTAGCGCTCCTGAGGCTCCAATGGTTCACGCCCGCCGCCCGCCCGCCGCCCCCGCCCCAAAGAGAAAGAGGAAAGCATAAAATGGCGCCCTGACTCCCGTCTGTGACGGCCATATGGGAAGCCAAGGCGAGCGACTAGCTGCCGGCATTTTTTGTTTGCAGAGTTGGGTTAACTTGGATCCGGACCCCCAGATCCAGAATGGATACATGTCCTAGCGCCGGGTAGAGACATGTTATGACCCATGACCATTCTACCCCCTACTCCCAACACCTCTTTTTTCGGGGTGTCATGTCAACCCTTTACTTACACAAAGTATTTACCATGGAAAACCAGGTTTTCAAAACCAACAAAGAGTGCATTTGGATATCAGTGTTTCCTTGTGTTGTGCCCAATCAGTGCTGTTTTGCGCTTAGCTGGACAACCAGTTCCATGGCGATTTGAAGAGCTTGCAGCGAGGGAGGCAGAGTTTGTCGGGTTTCGCACGGTTGGCGCATGAGGATTTCGGGAACAGTTGGCCCAGGTTGGCCCCCACCCTTCTGGGTGTTGCCTGAAATTGGTTTCAAAGGGTCCTCTTGGGAACGACTGACCGCTGCAGCCTTTGTGCAAGGGGGGGTGGGTAGTTGAGAGCCTATAGAGGTCGTACAAACAACACCAACACTGTGGATTGTTTATTTGGGAACCCAAATGCGTCTGTCTTTTTGAGGGTACCCCTGTTTGGGTGGTTCTAAAAAGGAAAAAAGGAATTTCACCGATGTGGATGGTTCCTCTTTGAAGACAAACTGAAATGGTTCCCTCGGGGACCTCAAATAAATGAGTTGCCTTTGGGGTTATGGCTAACGGGCTGGACATAATCCCCTGCCTGCGGTATGATTCTGTCAGGGCGCAGCCTTTTTTCGGAATCCACTGGTGGCAATCAGCCAGTGCAGCCACAATGGGTGGCTGGTCTTTTCAATCGAAGGCAGTCCTTTAAAAGAGGTGGATTAAAAGACATACTCGTAGGTGGGTGTGTGAAAAATATGGATCCTTTTTTTGAACAAGTTAGAAAGGAGCGCCCCATCATTTTGGAGCTGCCAACCAACCCACCGGGCAACCCACCAGGCAACCAACCAACGAACCCGCGAACCCACGAACCAACGAACCAACCAACCAACCAACCAGCCAACCAGCCAACCAACCAACCAAACCAACCAGCCTACCAACCAACCAACCAACCAACCAACCAGTCAACCAACCAACCAACCAACCAACCAGCCAACCAACCAACCAGCCAACCAACCAACCAACCAGCCAACCAACCAACCGGCCAACAAACCAACCAGCCACCCACCCAACCAACCAACCAGCAAACCAACCAACCAGCCAACCAACCAACCAGCCAACCAACCAACCAACCAACCAACCAGCCAAACTTGGCTGTTTCCCGTCCTTCTCAGCCCGGAGAGCTGTGACATACTGCCGGTCTCTATATGCGCGCCAGACCCTGGCCGTATCTGCATGCGCCAACGCTCGGACATATCGCTGCCCGGTGGCGACTCCAAAGACCTACTGTGGACGGACGAAATGATGTCAACGCCTGACTACATAAAGCAACCAGTGTTTTTTTGCTTTCCCCCGCCAAATATACCCGTTAACAACTCTCAAACAAGAGGGTAGGTGGAGCACGTGCCTTCAGCTTGTGCTTGCCCAACAGTTAAACAGTTTCTCTAGTCTTGTCAGTCACAATGACCCGTGGTAAAAATATGTGTTTCCTAAATTGGATATATGAAATAGGAGAGGTGAGGCTTCTTGCTTTGCCGCGGGAAGTGACGGAAGTCTACATTTGGAAGCATGTCCAAAACCGTGTGACAGCAACAAATGTGAACATAACCTTCCATTGCTTGAGTCCTCTGAAGCACATATTTCCAGCATAGTGATAGATTAACTGCAAAGTCAAGAGGGCAACATAAAACATATTCTTATGACATGGAAGCAACTACCCAGTCCAGAATTTAACACTCTGTCAAGTGGGGTGCGCGGCGCAGGTTTGTAAGTTCGGGCTACACGTGTTTTGGCTGGCAAAACGGATTTCTCTCCTGGACGAAATACTCAAAGCAGAATTAGGCAAAGACAAAAACCATGATTTCGAACCCAACCCCGAAAAAGCAAAGCAATGCATGTCAAGTGAGTATACATCGCATTGCGCACGGGGACTTATGTCCATCAGCCGTGTTCGAGTGCATCCCAACTAGAACTCATAGCCAAGTCAACGCTAGCATCCCCCCCATCTTAAGGCATTGGAGGGTTCCTCAAAGTTTGCGCAGAAGAGAACATATTGCAGGATGGAACTTTGCCACATATAGGAATTCCAGGGGTTCACCGTGTTGGGGATACTGTGGCCATGCTAGGTGCAGTCAAGTGAAGTCAAAGTGCAGCCCAATCAAGTCGGGAAGTCGGGTCAAGTGCGTCGTGACGCCGAGCAAGTCAACTTTAAAGTCAAGCGGAGTCATGTACAGTTGGCCAAGAAGAGCAACACCAAAAGTGGAGTGAGTCAGGTGGAAATCGACGGCAAGACCAGCCAAGTCCAGAGTCAGTGTGCGTCGAGTGTCGCGCGCGCCAACTCAGGCCATGCGGGGTGTACCACAGGCGCCGAACCGCGAAAACCCGTCGGAGTTCCGACCCGCACAGCTGCGAAGCGACAATTCCCGCGACAATCCGACCTCCGACTGCCTGGAGTCTCCTTCTGACCCCTCAAAAATAGGGTCCTTGCCATGATGACCCCCCAAAACATAGGGTCTGTACACAAAATAATGGGGTCATTGACCCCCTTTTTTAGGGGTCATGGAGACTCTAGGTGTATGAAATATGCGCGTAATTTGACCCATGAGGGTAAGTGTGGGCAAATATGAGGCATACAGTCGGGTTGTTTGGGATTTTTTAGAGAAGACGCCCCTGTCCCCTGTCCCCTGCGGTGATACCAGCGGAGATGGTAACCACTCCCTGGGAAAATAGCAAGGTAACAATCCACAGACTGCCCAACAATCTGTGCTGACCCGTAGCACCAGAAGGCCATGATAGCTGACCTCACGGTGACTCTGGGTGCAATACCTAGGCGTGTCCGCAGGGCATGCAACATGTCAACAGTCAACATATGGCCGGTCAGCGTGAGCTGAGTTGGCTTGGAATCAGCGGCTGCGCTCATATGACCGTCGTGATTCAGTTTTCGTCATACCGGACCACAAGGCAACAAGGCAACAATGCAACTGCTGCAAATCAGCGGCCTCGCGACGATGCAGTGGCAGGCCGATTCCAAATGACAAGCAAGTCATCCACGCGGCACTCTGCTGCATGCCCCTGCTTTTGCGGACATACCAGCGGAGATGGCAACCACTCCCTGAGGACAATGGCAAGGTGACAATCACAGGATGGTCCAACAATGTTGCTGGTGTTCAGTAGGGAATGTGGGAATGAACTCAGTCCCCTTAAAGGAAGCCAATCAAGTGGGTGCCCCGTCTTTCGAGATGGAACACCTGTGTTTGTGGTTTTCAAAGGGAAGCCAAAGGGACAAATCAAACGCACCCTCCCTTTAGAGTTCAATTCCTATGGCCGTCCGGCAAGGCCCAATTTAGATGACAATCCTGGCAAGGGACCAAAGGTTGACCCAACTTAGATGACAATCCCGAAGGGCAAGCAACGAAACGTCTATTCATTTCATCATTGGTTTTAACTAAGTCCCAGGGTTTGATTGATTGATTGATTGATTGATTGATTGATTGATTGATTGATTGATTGATTCATTCATTCATTCATTCATTCATTCATTCATTCATTCATTGATTGATCAGGGATTCCCCAAATGCGGAAAAGGGAGCCAACATCAAAAAGGTTGAGAGTTTGGTAGCAGTCAGCTATCCCAAAAAGATGACATAGGTTGAGAATCCTACATGGATTGTGTGAGGAAAGCAAATGACATGGTGTCTCGGATCTCATAAGACAATCACTCTATTCATCTCCGGAAAAAGGGCACAGCAAAGATACACGTCCGAGAGCAATCGGCTGCTCAGGTTCTATGGACATATGTGTTTAAATAGCGAGCCTTTGGTGGACATTATAATTTGGCGGGGTTCATGTCCGCGAACAACGCTTTAAGAGTGCAGTGCTGCTTCACCAAGAAAGTTAAAAGGTATTCCCCAGATTCACTTGAACCCTTCCCCAAAAAGAATACTTGTTGAAAGGAATCCCTTTTATGGAGGCCCTGGGTGAGGGGCAAGCAACACATGGGCGCGTGTTCAACTAGTTGAAACATATGTTGCAACAACCCGACATTTCAAGGTGGCTGGTGGCTCGTGTTTTTTAGGCTTTGGCCCCAAAATTGGTTGGCTTCCTGTTGGTTTCCCTTTATAAACCACCCAAGGACAGGCACCTTTCAAACAAAACTTTCGCATCCAAATAACGAAGACCCACCCAGTGAATTGGAAGGAGGATCGTTGCTCTGCTTGCAGTGCCGTCCGTTTGCAAGGTCACTTCGAAGGGCAAAGTGCCATCTCGGTGTTTCGTCAAAATGGACCCGACCGCGTGGGTGTCGCTCATTCCTTTTTGCTAAGTCCCAATCAAACACCCTTCAAAAACATGAATGCCTCATGAATGCAGACCCCAGCAAAAACTCACTTGCCCAAGGGACCCGGAAAGAAAAGGTTCACCTTTTGGCACTCTCACTAAACAAAAACAAAACAAAACAAAAAGAAAAAACGGCAACGCCAAAAGGTCAAAAGGTTGGCTTTGGGCAGCTGAGAAACCAAGTAGTCCTCATGTTGAGACCCCCATCTTTTCGAAGTCTCTGGCTTGTGAGCTAGGGCCATCTTATATTCTAGGCCCCTTGATGTCCATGGGGAAGGGTCAAAGAGAATGGTTAAACCACGAGTCCCTCCCGAGCCCTACATTCTTCGAGCAGGCTTTTTTGTGCCTTGCAATCGTGCAGGTCTCGACAACGCCACACGCGCCTCTGGATTTTGGTGGCTGCTAGGTGTAGTCGCTGCTGTTTCACCCGTGCAACTTGTCGCCTGTCACCGCGCGTCTTCCCTCCTTTCCCGCATGGTGGTGTCGCGGTGGTCTTCCCTTGACAAAACACAGGCCGACAAGCACAAACTTATGAAACATGCCAACTCAAAAACTATTGGTTTCCCTTTCGTCCAAACAAAGGTACCCTCAAACAAATTGTGCACCTAGATGTTTCATGGCTTGAACAAGAAAGCGGATCTCAATGGTATCACTCAACGGTGTGGAGGAACAAAATCCACTTTGCACCACTTGGTTTCAGTGAACACCTACTCATTTCCGATCGAGTGGGCCAAACTAAGCTAAAACTTTACATCCAGCACCAAAATTGTCTTAAAGTCCAGCAACTAAGGGATGAGCTAATCAATATTGGTTAAACAACCACCTACCAACTGGTGCAGGAGTTTGTCAACATCAGGAGCCCTTGTCAGATGCCCTTAAGAGGGTCCAGGACCATCCATACCAACCCCAAGTAAAGGGGCATCTTCACCATTGCACATAAGGTCTCAACGGATCAACAGAGATGAAATGAGGCTGGACTGGGCATGACTTGACACCCAATTCAATGTGTGACACACGGTGGCTTGTCTTATCATCACCTTCAAAACCGCCCTTTGGCAACGGAGCACCGTGCCATCTTCACACACGCAGCCATTTCCTTGGTTGCTGTTGACCTCTGTGCAAACAACAAAACTGGTCGTGGCTGGACACTCCACTGTTTCGCAAAAAGTTGAAGTCTAAAGATCCAACCCAATAGCGATCAAGTATCTAGGCCCTGGAATTCAAAAGGCCTTTTCAGAAACGGCCGTTTGTCGAAGAGCCATTTGTGGCAAGAATGCATGTTTTCACTGGTTCCGAAGAGCCATTTCTGGATTCCCATGTCCCTGGACGTCGGAGGCCATTTCTGAAATGGCCTAGTACCCCTCGGCCATTTTAAGAAAATGCTCGGCCATTTGTGGGTCTTCACCAACGGCCTATTGAGGAACATCAAACGGCCAATTCTGAAATGGCTCTTAGGTATGGCATTGCTTTGCGATTCAGTGTGCTTCAGTGGGTTGGGGTTGTCTTGGCCAATAGCTCTGAGAGCTTTTCAGCAAGGCAAACTACATTTTTACAAACCCTGGGCGTCCTCGCCCATGTCTGAAAAGGCCTAGGTACCCTCGACCATTCTAAGGAAACGCTGGACCATTTTAGGGTCCTTACAAACGTCTGTTTAAAATTCGTCGAGCGGCATTTTCCGAAATGGCTGTTGTCATGGCCCGGCAGCCAGGAGCCTTGTGTGTTATGTGAGCTTGGTCGGCTTAACGCTCGCTCTTACGTGTGCATGTTGGCGCAATGGGCGTCTTACGGCAGTCTCGGAGAAGCTGGAGCGTGGACAAAGCGTGGACAAAGCGTGGACAAAGCGTGGAAGAGCCATTTGTGGGCGTGGAAAAGCCATTTCTGGGAGTGGAACATCCATTTAGGGGAGTGGACAAACCGTGGACATCCCGCCGAATGCCACCTCAGCCTGAAAGGCATGCAAGTTAAAGTGGCGGAGCTGAAGTCTACAGAGCTCAACCTTTCAAAGACAAAAGGCGATTCTAAACGAGCCTAGCTTGAACACGGGCTTGCGTGATGGCTGGACTACGGCCGCGGTAGCTTATTGGCTAACATCGAGCTCCACAAATGGTTGTCCAAGGCTACTGAAAACGTGGGTTTTTCTTTTTAGGTCCTTCGACAAACAGCCAGTCAAAGGAATTTGGAAGTTCAGGGAGTCAAATTCTGACTTGGCTAATGTGAGCTTGGGGCCTATATGATTGCCAGCTTTGTGTGGGGGGGGGGTCTTGCTTATTGGCCAACATGGTAGTCCAGAAATATGGTCTTACTTATTGGCCAACATGGGAATCCAGAAATGGCTCTTCGGAACCAGTGAAAACATGCATTCTTGCCACAAATGGCTCTTCGACAAACGGCCGTTTCTGAAAAGGCCTTTTGAATTCCAGGGATGTTGGCCAATAAGTAAGACCATATTTCTGGACTACCATGTTGGCCAATAAGCAAGACCCCCACACAAAGCTGGCAATCATATAGGCCCCAAGCTCACATTAGCCAAGTCAGAATTTGACTCCCTGAACTTCCAAATTCCTTTGACTGGCTGTTGTCGAAGGACCTAAAAAAGAAAAACCCACGTTTTCAGTAGCCTTGGACAACCATTTGTGGAGCTCGATGTTAGCCAATAAGCTACCGCGGCCGTAGTCCAGCCATCACGCAAGCCCGTGTTCAAGCTAGGCTCGTTTAGAATCGCCTTTTGTCTTTGAGAAGGTTGAGCTCTGTAGACTTCAGCTCCGCCACTTTAACTTGCATGCCTTTCAGGCTGAGGTGGCATTCGGCGGGATGTCCACGGTTTGTCCACTCCCCTAAATGGATGTTCCACTCCCAGAAATGGCTTTTCCACGCCCACAAATGGCTCTTCCACGCTTTGTCCACGCTTTGTCCACGCTCCAGCTTCTCCGAGACTGCCGTAAGACGCCCATTGCGCCAACATGCACACGTAAGAGCGAGCGTTAAGCCGACCAAGCTCACATAACACACAAGGCTCCTGGCTGCCGGGCCATGACAACAGCCATTTCGGAAAATGCCGCTCGACGAATTTTAAACAGACGTTTGTAAGGACCCTAAAATGGTCCAGCGTTTCCTTAGAATGGTCGAGGGTACCTAGGCCTTTTCAGACATGGGCGAGGACGCCCAGGGTTTGTAAAAATGTAGTTTGCCTTGCTGAGAAGCTCTCAGAGCTATTGGCCAAGACAACCCCAACCCACTGAAGCACACTGAATCGCAAAGCAATGCCATACCTAAGAGCCATTTCAGAATTGGCCGTTTGATGTTCCTCAATAGGCCGTTGGTGAAGACCCACAAATGGCCGAGCATTTTCTTAAAATGGCCGAGGGGTACTAGGCCATTTCAGAAATGGCCTCCGACGTCCAGGGTAGGTTGTTCAAAACGGAGGGTCGGACAAATCGAACCCTCATGGGTTGTTCTTCTAAAATAGGAATCGGAACCCCAACAAATGGAGTTCAATGTTCCTTTCGGTTTCCCTTGAAGACCAACTCCTTTTAAAGGGTTCCTAGCCACTCCAAAGACGATCCAAATGCGCATTTGGAGTTCCATTGTTCAAGGGCGCATTATCTGTTTCTTGTGGCTTCCCTTTAACACTCCAATAAACAGGGGGTACAGAGCCTGAAAAAAGGACAAACTCGTCTCTTGGCGTTTCCCTTTCCAGCTGGAAGCACTTCCCGGATCTTTCAGCTCAGCACACCCCCGGCAAAGAAACAACCAGCCCGGGCTAGGCAAAGAGAAACTGACAACTTCCATTTGCTGAACTCCCCTGAAAAGAAACATCCAATAGTGATAGTTTCCTTTTAAAACCAATGGCGGGGAATAACACACATCATATTCTCGAGCGAATGGAAGATAATGGTAGCTGGGAGCCGCAAGATTTGAATAACCCAGGAATTTCCATGAGAACTACCCCCGAAACCTCCAAATATCCGCTTGTGTGAGTTGGTATTGCTGGAACTTCCTGGTTTTCCTGGCAAATACCTCCCTTTGAGTAGAGAGTTGACATAATACCAACCCAAAAAAGGGTATTTGGAGGTTTCGCCCAGTCGACGACTTTGCTTTCGGAAAGGGGGTCTCTGCACTTTCAGGTCTTCCTAGCCAAAGACCCGTGCCATACGAGGGCCTTTTTCTGGGGAAGACTCGCAAAATGGAATTGGGGCCCCCGAAATTCTTCCCCCACCCTCCCCCTTAAGGTACTTCAAAAATGGCTCCATGACCCCATTATTTTGGGCAATGACCCCATGTTTTAAGGGTCATGGAGACTCCAGGTAGAGGACATGGGAAGAGGAAAATGGCTGGCTACAAAGCCCCCCCTCATGAACAAGAACAAACCCAAGATCTCATTATTCATTATTTGAGCCTTCGGGGGACAAGGCTCACCGTAAATGGATCTCCAGTCGAAATCCCTCCCACCAATTCCGTTTTTGAGGACTGGCACAAACAAGTAACCGAACTTTTATTTGCCACGAACCAAAAATGGTCTAAACCCAAAAAGCTTACAGCCCAGGAACTCGGGAGTGAGGAACTTCAGCCAGCGTCCGCTTTTCTTTTTCCCGCCTCGCCAACCAAATCCGAGCCATGGCCTGGATCTTCGTCATCTCCTGGCGCTCGCCAAACCACCCCTCGCGCTGCTTCAAGGGGCGAGTGTACGTCAGGTATAAGTGGCTAGCAAGCCTGGTTCTAACCCACTGAAGCCAGACTTAGAACCATGGTGAGTGGGTTATAACCATAGTTATTACCGACTGACCAAGTACCCTGCCCCTTGAAGTAGGGACTCCGATGCACCCCATGGATACTGTGGATGGACGAAATCCATGTCGCACCATCTGAGAAACCCAGGAATGATGATTCCACTGTAAATACCAACAACAACGGTTTCCTATGGTTTCAAAGTGGTGCAGGATTCTGTCGATCCACAGTAGGGGGTTTTAGAAGCAATGACAAGGGGTCTTGCTAAGGAAGCCATGACCGGCAGAAGGGGGTTTGACCGTGGCTCATGTACATCTTTGCCGCTGCTGGCTTCGGAAACAAAAACAATTGTTGGACTTGTTGCGAAGCCAAAAGGCAGTCAACAATTTCGGTTCGGGAAACCCGAAATAAGCCATTTTGGGAGTTTGAGCAACACAAGCTGGAGACAAAACCGTGCGTTAATATCGCTAAGCTGTACTTAGCCCATTTTTCTGAGGGCTCCTTCTAAAGACAAACAGTTGCCCAACACACAGAGATTGTGTGTGCCCTCTACTCCAAATATCCACAGTTGTGTGTGTGTAACAAATATTTGGAGAACCTGGTTTTTTATGGCAAATACCTCCAGTCAGGCCTGAGTATGGGGGTGGTTTCTGTCACGGATAATTATGACAATTGATGGAAACATTGGAAACAACCTTTAGCATTAATTAGGTTGTTCGAACTGTGGCCTCGTTTCGTGGTAACTTGATTCTTTCAATGAACAAGCAGGTTGTCAGATACTCCAAATACCCGCCTTTTTTAGTTGGTACCATGTCAACCCTTCACCAAAAAGATATTTGCTTCATGGAAAACCAGGCCGCTCATAAAAAACATACCAACTAACAAAACGTTTTGGAGCTTTCGGGGGTACCAGTTCCACGAAAGCTGGGCGTACTCAAACTTGTTTCTTCCAAGCAGCGAGGGAGCTCACTGGTCGAAGTCGATGTTGTTTTTGCTTGACCCCTGAAACTGGAAGCTCAACGCGCTCGTTACCTTTAGCTTGGAACGAATTCGAAAAGTTCAACAACTTGAACACTAATTTAAAACAAATATGCGAGAATCGAATGAAGAAACCACGCATAAACACTGGGCAATTGAACTGTTGAGCACATCAACAGCACCATGAGTTGAAGAGTTGAACAGCTGAACACAGAAACCTTAAGCTGATGTGTTGATATATTCTCTGTGTTTCAAAACCAAGAAGCAAAAACAAGCTACACAAACAAATGTCATTTGAAACAATCAAGACACAACAACAAACTACGCTAAAACAAAATATATCAAGTCGAGACCCCCGCCCTTGTTTGGCAAACGCAAAGGAATGCGTTGGCCTTGCTGAGAAAGCATCGATGCCGCACCACAGGCCTCCGTGCCGAAAGATGGACTGACGGGTTCGATGGACATCCCGGGGAAAGAGAGGCCCCTTTCTGGCGAAAAGCCCGGGCCTTCTGGCGCAGATATGATGAGAAACCGGAAATGGTTGGCTCCTCCTTGGGGTCGCCTTCTTTGGGTTCTTGCGAAAAACCAACCTTCTTGCGAAATGTTCGGGATTCCTAAATTGGTCTCCTGCTTTTGGTAGCCTTCTTTTGGTAACTGCTTTTGGTAGCTCCGCCCCCCCAAAAAAAAAAGAAGACAAAAAAGAGAGAAATAAATGGGGCCCGAACTGAAAACTCCCTCCGAAAAAAAGGGACAAGGGAAGTGACCTGCTGGGTGTGTGGGATACTGGGCTCTTGGAAGTGGGCTGGCATTTTGAGGGACCCGTTCTCATTTGATTACCTAAGCTGGAAAGCCCCATTGAACCACCAGGCGAGTGCTTTTTTCTTCTTCTTTTTTTTTAAACAGCACGTCACTTCCATGGACCCAGTTGGCCGAATTGACCCAGAGGGGGTCGGTCAAAGGTTCTAATCAACATTGTCCTGCGAAAGGTTGAGATGAGTTTCTGCTAGATTGTCCAACGGTGAAACCCGAGAGCCGTGGTTAGAGCAAACCCGCCACAGGTCAGCATCCTCGACACACAACCGCGAGAAAGTTAGAGAGAGAGAGAGAGTGAGCTTTGATTTGGAAGAGTCGGGGTTTCCCCATCTTCAAACATGCTGAAACCACTCTTATTGAAACCACCCTCTTCTGGTCTCCTAAAGAGGCAAGGGTCCGGTTGCTGCAAAAATGAACCCCCTGCCCAGACGTAATGGGTTCCCCGAAAGTCCAAGGGGTTTTGAGCCCTCAGCCTCTAGGGGGTGAAAGGGAGAGGCATCTCGCCCTGTGCTTTCACAGAACAAAAGGTAGCTACCCAGTAAGGCTGGATTCTTTGTAGTCCCGTCTCTTGGCTTTTGGGAGAACGGTCTCGCCAAACGAACAGTGGAATACCAGCAGCTCTGGTTGCTCACATCGTCTGCACTGGCTATTCTATAACACCAGCTCATTTTTAAGCCTTGATACCCACAGGTGAGATTGGTATGATTGAATTCACCGCATCCGGTGGACTGTCAAGTGTTCTCACCGGTGAAGTCCCAAACAGGGCATGCCCCGAATATGGTCGATTTGTGGTGTCCGTGTCCCACTGTTTGGAACTTCGCAGCTTGAAGGTTTACTTGGAAGGCGATGGAAACTGGGAGCCCCAAGGCGTGAACAACCCGCGTTCCGCTTCGCCAGAAGTGGCGGTCCAAAAGCACAAGGCCGCAAGCACCGTCTTGAACCTAGTGACACACGAACAAACCAGAAGTGGTCAAACCCAACTGGCCACATGAACGAACCCCCATGAAACAAAAAAAAACATAGACACACCCGCAATCTTGGAATCTTGACCCATGAATGACCCATGAAGGTCATTCAGGGCAGCTCAAGCAGCAATGAAAGAGAAAGCTTGGCCAATCTAGAAGGCATGGTAGCAGCAGTAGCAGCAGGAGTACCAACAGCAGTAGCAGCAGCAGTAGTAGTTGTAGGAGCAACTACAGGAACAGGAGCGAAAGCAACAGTGTCAGTAGCAACACATATGTAGAACCGCTAAACGTCTGGCAAAGTTTCTCTAATAAAACGGAATCATATCCACTGAGCGCCGCGCTGAAATCTCTTTCGCGTCAGTATGCCACGAATCCGCTTCTGCGCAGGCGCGGAGCGGATTCTGTGTGCCCAACAACTCCAATTGTAGGCGGCGGATGAAGAAAACCAAAAGGTCTCCCGAAAAAGACCGAACGCCTTTGTCGGACACTTCGCCATCCATCTGCGTCATGTGATGACCCCTTTACTTGGGGTTTATTGTTGGGAATCCGCCTCTGAGGGGGATGAGGGGGAAAAGAGGCATGACAAACATACACATTTCGACATGTTAACCCTTGGCCAAGTGCAAGCGAAGCAATTCACTCACTGACGCGCGTTTTTTTTGCTTCGCTGTGATAGATTGCTCGCCGCGTCCAAAGTCTCCAAACGCC
The DNA here is from genome assembly GCA_963377175.1 of Effrenium voratum. Lineage (NCBI taxonomy): Eukaryota > Dinophyceae > Suessiales > Symbiodiniaceae > Effrenium > Effrenium voratum. The sequence continues at coordinate 2,537,820 of CAUJNA010000335.1, read as the reverse complement.
CGGTTCACTCACAAAGGAGAACTGCCGGTTGCATCAACCGCGACGAGGTTTGAAATGCATTGCCAGGCATGCTGGTGCATGCGAAAAAATCGGGCCGTTCGTGTCTTAGGCCTCCCCTCCAGGTGGTCTGTGCTCTTGTGGTCCCTCTGAATTGCTTTTCTTGCGAATCGCTTTGAAGACCCACACGTTTGACCCAAGCATTTGCATGGGGTCCCCTCGTTGACATACACGTTCCAAACTTGGGTGTGTCTTAAAACGGGAACCCCGTACGCAGATGTCAATGTTCCTCCAGAATCTTGAGGCAAAAGCTGATCAGTGATCATCGTTTTACATCAGAGCCACGGGTGGCTGGGCGGCCCAAGACGGTGCTTGTTGGTTCGATTCGTCGACAGGCAGGGAATGAGAAATGGAATGACCTGATAAAACCCGTCCTCGAATACGTGTCCTTTGAGAAAACTTTTTCGAGGTGCATCCCTGGTTTTCCTTTAAGGGGGCTGCCCCCAAGCTGGTTCATTCCCCTGCTCGCCGGCGGGAATTTTTCCTCCGGCCGCGCGAAAGACTTCCCGTCGATCTCAAAGCAGCCACACGGGCGGCGGCCGGAAGGTGAAGCCCGCGTCCTTCCAGGCGTCCGCCGTCTTGGGGATCTCTTGGCCCGACCAGAGGTACCAGCCCAGGATGTTGCAAATCCCCGCCTGAAGCGAGGGATGTGAAGGGGCGAAACGGCGGCGGGCTTCTTGTTGGGTGTTGTCGCAAAAGGCACACCCCAGCGGAGTTAGTCCGAGTTGAACAAGAGTTTGAAGAAGGGGAACTGAGAGTGAGAAAGTCTGGTGAGCGCGGCCAAGGTTTATTGGAAAGCCGCGCTATCCCCAAAATGATACTATTGTCCTTTGGATAAAAACTCAAACTCATTCCCTCTAAAACATGTAGTAACTACTTGCATAATATCTACGTTTTTATCTACATTACTTTACTAATCTACCAAGCTCTCTTTTGAATATCAAAGCCACATAAAAGGAAGCCTTCCAGCAGAGCCGTCCGCCGGAGAAGCGAGCTTCCAGCGTCGAGCCCAAGGCTTACAGCTCAGGGAGAAAAGGGGAACTTGCCTCTTGTGGTTTCCCCGAAAAAGTAAGCACCCAGTAAACACCTGGAGTCTCCCTCCCTGACCCTCTAAAACTGGGCCGAACTTAAGGAGTGATCACCCCTTTTTCTACCTGGAGTCTCCTTCTGACCCTTAGACAAAGGGGTCATAACCCCAAAATTTTGGGTAATGACCAACCATTTTTAAAGGGTCATGGAGACTCCAAGTTCAAGAAAAGAGCTGATCTTGGTCTCCCCAAGCCCTAACGAGCAACAGCTCAATCACAGCAAATGCCATTAAACCCAAAAGGTCTCTGCGGAGCTTGTAGGGTCACGCCAAGGACCGTCCGAATCGTGTGGGCATTTGGCAATGGGTCAAAACCCCGTACCCCCAGTGAACATCCCAATCCCCACTAAGATAGACTAAGATGGGTGGTGCACCTACCCCAAAATGGTACCATTGGTGTTGACCCAGGCATTTTTGCTTTTTCCGCAAGAGGAACTGGTAAACCTCCGAAATATGTCTGTTCCGGGAACTCCACCAAGAGATCAAACAAAAAGCGGGCAATGGGGGTCCAGTAGTTGGTTAAAGCGAAATTGGGGGTTGATCAATATTCCTGGCCAAATTAGGAAGGGTAACTTTTCCCATGTGAGAGAATATCATATTTTTGATGACTTTCCCCGATGGTCACCCCATGCAAAGGACCTATTGATCAAGCCCAACAAATGTTGACCCCAAATAAATAAGCGTTGCAAGAGGGGCACCCTCCCATCAATCCACCAGGGGTGCATTGATCTGGGGTTCCCAATGCCCTGCAACAATAATTTTGAAAACTGCTTGTGGCAAGCAAAAGCAAGAAGAACACCCTGATCTATGAAAAAGCAAGGGTTTTTCGATCCGGGTCAACCTTCGTTGCTTTTGAAGGATGTCTTTTCCCGAGGGTCCCCTTTTAGGCGGGCTTTTTCACGGCAACCAAACGGATCCCCGCCATTCTCTTCCATTTGCTTAAGGCCCATGAAAAAAAACACATATCTCCAGCAGTGATAGATTCCTAAAACAAAACAACAAAGGAACGACCCAAAAACATATGGGTGTGGGTCAAAAATAGGGTAACCCCAGAATGGAACCCTGGTAAATGGACACAAAGACTAAAACCTGCGGTCCAATTCCTGATGGTTTAGTTTTGACCACCCGGTCTCTTTTAACGGAGAATGGTCAGTCTTCCAGAGCCGATGCCAAAATTGGTGTGGCTCAAACTTAAAGAGCTACCTGGAGTCTCCTTCTGATCCCTGGAAAAAGGGGTCATAACTCCTTAATTTTGGGCACTGACCCCAGTTTTTAAGGGTCATGGAGACTCCAGGTAGGGTTACGCCGGTTTTAGTCTTTGGTTCCACTTGCCAAGGTATATCAAGCTGCGATTTGGGCACATGTCAGCTTAAACTGAACAAATCGGGAGGGTAACTAGGTCCTCCAGTAGTATAGAGGTTAGAATAAGGGTACCAACTTTTTTTCTGTAGTCTATTTTAGTAGGGGAACCCTCCCCCAAAAAAGAAACGGTAAAAGGGCACCTAGCTGGGGGACCCATGTAAGCCATTGGAGGTTTTGGGACAGCGCCGAGCTGCGAAGCAGCAGTTCTGCGGGGTGTACACCGCTGAAGAGGCGAGCAGCGCCTGACACCGAGAAGGAGTTGTTGCTGAAACCGGTGTGGCGAGGGACATTCTGTGGATGGTGTCGCAGAATCCCAGATGAACCATTTTTACCAGGGAAACCAATCTACTTTTCCAAAAGGCCACCTACCGTGGATGGACACCACAAGAAAATATGTGGTTTCCCTTTTCTAGGGGTTGATTCCTCTTCCATTATTTTCATCCATCGTTCTTTCTGTTTCCCCTGGGTTTTTGATGGTTTCCTGCAAAGAAGGATCCCTGGAAAGAACGGGAAAGGTACCCCTAGATCTGTGGATTGTTTCGCAAAATCCCAGATGAAACCACAGCTATCTACAGTGGAAGTGAATCATTCCATGCTTTCTTCGGTGGTGCAGCATGTTGGAAAGTGGGCTAAAAGCTGCGAACTGTTTGAGCCACACCCGAATACATGAGGGCCAAGGCCAATGTAGGGAGAAGGAAAACAAACATCTTTGAACAACAAGTTCTTTCCGGGAAACCCTTTGCGCAAATTCTTGAACGGTGGGGCAAAGGAGTCGCCTCGAAATACCCTTCCTTTTTCGAATTGTTTGTTTGTCTGTGTTCTTTCCTCCGGGTCTGATGTCCAGCCCCAAAAAGGCCTATTTACCATGATACAACATTGTTTGTTGTTTGTTTTCCGAGCAAAAAACAACTTGACAAAAATACACTTCCTTGTTCATTGCCTTTTTGCCCCCGAATGTAAAAACATTGTTCATTGTTTGTTTTCCGAGAAAAAAAACCCTTGCTAGCTCCTCCAGTAGAGAGGTTAGAATAAGGGTACCCTTTTTGTCCGTTGTCTATTTTAGTAGGCCAAAACAAAGGGCTAAGAGGGGCAGGGCACGACTGGTGGACCTAGCGTTGCAGGGAGTCCCCCCCCCAAAGACGCCACGTCTTCCCCCCCCCCCCCGAATGCAACAACCTTGTTTGTTGTTTGTTCTCCGAGCAAACAAAAACCCTGACAAAACTACCCTTCCTTGTTCTTTTGCCTTTTCCCCCTGATGGTATACACATTGCTTGTCTCTTTTCCGAAAAAGAAAAAATAAAACTTGACAAAAAACGGTGGGCATTTGGCCCCAGAGAGCGGCCGGGTGGGCCACCGGCCTTGGCCACTCTCCTCCCGGAGCTCTGCAGGGCCGCGGCGGCGTTCTGCAAGTCGCGCTGGAAGGTGAAGCCCACGTGGTCCTCGCGGGCTGTGCGTCTCCTTCTGACCATACCCGTTCTTGGTTTCAAAGGGGAACCAACAGGAAGCCAATAGGGGGCCAAAGAATGGGAAAAAAAGCAGGAGCCACCAGCCACCTTTGAAGTTTTGGGGGTTGTTTCAACATATGTTTCAACTACTGTGAATGGAATAAACCCATTTCGCACCACCTAAGAAACCCTGGAATGATGATCCCATGGCTTCAAAGTGGATTCCCCTGGAAAAAGGAGGTCATAGCCCCTTAATAAACAAAAAACCTCATGTTTTCAAGGGAGCCTTCAAAGATGGGTCATAGGCCCTTAGTTCTTACCATAGGCGGCCTTTTGGAGAAAATAGATGTTTTTTTTGGTGAATGGAATAAACCAAAATTTAAAACAAACTGGCCCAAAAACTACACCTGTGCTTCTGACCCTTTAAAGATGGGGTCATAGCCCCTTAGTTTTGGGTACTAACCCCATTTTGTAAGCGTCAGAAGGAGACTCCAGGTCAGCGGGGGCTTCTGGAAGCTGATTGGGCCAAAAGTCAATTACCTTTGGTAGGTGTACTGCCT
>CAUJNA010000335.1:2465809-2528309 GCA_963377175.1 Effrenium voratum | reverse complement strand
CTCTAAGCCCCCTCTTTAAGGTCACCTTAAGCCCCCCTCCTCTTAACGTCCCTTAAGCCTTAACCTCCCGCCCTTTAAGCCCTCCTTTAAGCCCCCTTAAGCCTCGTTTGAGCCTCCCTTACTTACCTACTGATTCGGGGGGTCTCAAAGAAAACCCAAGCTTTCGGGTCTCCCACAGCTCTGGATTCAGCTTTTGAGGCTCTGAAAAGGGGAAGTGCCAAAGCTGAAGCCTTTTATCGAAGGATTGCTCGGAAAACAGTCACCACCTGGAGTCTCCATGACCCTTTAAAAATGGGGTCATTACCCAAAATGACGGGCTCATGACACCTTTTTCTAGGGGCAGGCACACTTCTTGGTTTACGACTTGTTTCTTCTTGATGGTGCGATAGGCAAGGAATGAGGAAAGGGCCCCCATAAACAAGAAAGGGAATCCCTAGGTTCATTTCCAACACCCTGGGTCATTCCCGACTGAGCACCAGCAAGCTTTGGTCTTCTGAAAAGTTGAAAGTCCAGGAACTCAGAAAGTGAGTTGAGTAGTTGAGTAGTTGAGTTACACCTCTTGTTTGACTAGCCGATAGACCCTATCAGAAAGGACCCTCTATGGTTTGGAATTCAATTGCAGGGTTGTCAACGGCAAAACCAAGTATGTCTTGAATAATTTCCTGTAGCTGGCTTCTTGGAGTGATACAGCAGGAAAACATGATCAATCGCTGCTTCTGCTCGTGTCATGTCTTTGGTTGAAAGGTGTTGCTACTTTGTTTGTCGTGTGTTGGTTTGTGTCTCTAAGTACAAAAAGAGGTACTTTGACCGTTTCTAGCTATCCTCATCGGGTCCTTACACCCTTTGGGCAATTTGGACCCTGTGAGCGATTTGGACCCGTTGGGCCATTTACACCCCTTGGGCTATTTGGACCCTTTGAGCTATTTGAACTTTGTTTTTCTTAGTTTGCTGTTTATTGGTTCCTGTATTTGTTGGTTGACAGGGCAATTTTTAGATTGTTGTCTATTGGTTCCTGATTTTGTTGGCATACAGAGAACCTAATCCCAAGCAACTGGGATGGTTTTGGTCTTAACCAACAAAAGCCATGCGAATCACCGGCCGGGCCTGAATCGCCGCCTCCTTCGCTGCCTCGTAGTACTCCTCTCCTTTGACCTCGCCTAGGTTCAAGGAGACAAGACGAAAGCTTCAAATACCAACGGCCTTGTTGGGGTTGTCTTTTGTTAGGTTTGGAGAACCCAGGGTTTTCCACATGGGGAGTTGATCAATATTCCTGGCCAGGCCCCCGCATGACCATGGGCAACTTGTCCCATTTAGTGGTTAAGATCTCATCTTTTTCGGAGTTTTCACCAAGACACCTAAGTTGCCCGGGCTTTCGAAACACGAGCCACTGAAAGAGTGGTGGTTTTCTCTGCGGAAACCCAACCACTACACGAACAAAAACTCGGGGGGTCGCTGGGAGCCACCAAGTTGCCATTGTTCTGGCTGGGTTGCTCTTTCCCCCTAAAGAACGCCAAGCCTTTTTGCAGGCTTAATGAAGAAGCTAGTAGCGCCAAGCCTGTTTACAGGCTTAATGAAGAAGCTAGTTGTTTGCATAAGGCCTCAGGGCGATCTGTCACACCAATGACCGTGAGTTCAAAGGAAAACCGCAGCTGTTCGAGAGGTAACCCTTTCTTTGTCAGGGATCCTTCCCAGAAAGCCCAGCCCTAAGGAAACTTGTTTTGAAAGCAGAGATGGACAATAATTCAAGGGTTTAGGGGTTTAGGGCTTAGATGAACTTGGGGTTTAGGGCTTAGGGTAGCCCTACTGTGGATGGTTGCGAAATCCAGAAATCGCACCACCTAAGGAACCCTGGTTTCTGATTCGATTCCCCTGTAAATACCCACAAACAACGGCTTCAACCATGGTTTCAAGTGGTGCGAAATGGATTTTGTCCAACCACGGTACGGAAACTTGTTTTGAAAGCAGAGATGGACCAAACAACTAAGGTGATTCCCGTGGAATCATCTGGTGGGAAAATGATGCCCATTTAGTTGGTTGAAATCTCAGAGTGAACTTCACCCACAAAATGGGTGCTCAACTTAAATGGGTTATGTCGCAAAGTGGCGATTTAGATCCATCAAATCTAGCCCACCAACCAGAAACAAGACATGTGAACTTTGATTTGGGCTGGGATCTGGCTCCGTAGTGAAGGGCGCCCTTTTGAAAAAAAAAGAGGTCCTTTTGGGATGACCATTTCCTGAGGAAGACCCTTAAAATGTGGGGGGCAAGAATCTTGATCAACCCTATGGGTGGCTTGTGTTCTTTTGAATTACCCTTTCTTGGGTGGTTTTGAAGGAAAGCCACAAGGAACGCCGCCTGTGTTGGTGTTAGACCCATTGCAACTGGGTGGCTATGCACAAAGCGGCCCACAGGCAACTCATAGCGCTTCTGGTCCACGTCTTTCAACAAGAGGAGGTAGCCGTGCTTGTCGTGCCGCGCCTCGTGGAGAATTCAGCCGCGAAACAAACAAAGAGATAACAACTCGATCGGTACGCCTCCACCAAATTCCCGTTATTTTCAGGGTATGATGTCAGCACCTGCCAAAAGAACAAAGTGTCTACTATGAAAGAGCAGTTCCTTCCAAACATACCCAAACAAAAGCAAACGCAGAGCCCGTGCTAAAGGTCAAACCGTCGGTGGGATATGTCATAATCTCGCTCTCAGAATCTAAGGAAGCGTGCTGCCAGTGGAATGCACGCTTTTGAAGAGAACTTTTTTCGTGGAACAACTAAACAACTTCAACCCCAAAGATCCTTTCCAGATTCTATCAAACATCAACCTCGAGTATCCATGACCCTTTAAACATGACCCTTCAACAATGGTTGGTCATTCCCCAATATTTTCCGGGGTTATGACCCCCTTTTTTTCTGCTTAGAAGGAGACTCGAGGGAAGTGCAGCCACAGTGCGATCACAAAGGCGCAGTGCTCTCTCGGCTCGTTCAGCGCCGCAAAGACGCGGCCCATGGCTCAATCACGAAAACGGATCGAAGCCGATCCGCGAAGCTCCGCGAAAGCGCATGCGAAACGTTGCGAGAGATGATCGTCCGGATGCATCCAATGTGAATCTTCAGCTGAGTCTGTGAAATCGACTCTGATCCCTTGAGCCATAGCCATTCAGAAACTCAGAAATTCACTCGCACCAACAGGAACACGAGAGCTCCCAACAGTGCCAGCGCGACGCTACACGGGCACGTTTGCGCAACACGTTGCGCATAACTACATGGGTGATAGGCCCATTTGGTAGGCAGGTAGGCACCTAGGTCATAAGTCCCGAATGCGTGTTGACCCTGTTACGATTGGACAAAGACGACCCGAAATTCCAGACATGGATGAAACATGGGGCTTCTGTTGACTGATACATCGGGCTGAAACGGCAAGTGGGTTATGACCTAGGTCCCTACGTAGCTTGCCGCTCATAAGTTGCATCCAAGTATCAACAACCTGGGCAGGATTGCACGGTTCCTCAAAAAATTCCTTGGCTTTGCTTGGCAATAGAACGTGCAGCAGAATGGACTTACTTCTCGGCAGCTGCCACAAGTGCAGCGTATCGCATTATCCGCAGCATTGGCAAGTGTCACTGGAGTGGATTGGCCGAACAAGGTCCGAACTTGTGCCACTCAAATGGTCCGGCATGGGATTTATTCGGAGCCCCAAAGAAGACTTGTGTACCATTGTTGGAGGGTAATTAATCTTCTTGGGGTTGGGTGAAAGGGGAATTCAACAGGAAAGCCACCAGATTTGACGGCTCCGAATCCCTATTTTGACACAGAATAAACGGGCCATAGTCAAACTCCGTGCAATCCTCGCCCCGCCACGCCGGCTAGAGGCCAAGGAGCCCTATGTACAAGCCGAGATGTCTAGTGCTCGTTGCCAAGTCGAGTGCTTAGTGGCAAACATTGTCTCTTGGTTAGTCCTTCCTGGGCTGTCCAAGCAAATCCCCTTCTTAAACTGTAACTTGTGGGTGACATGAAAACCCGACAGTAAAACCAACTAAAAGCCTCTAAAAGCCGTTCTGGAACCCGACGATTCGCTGGGAACCGAAATCTGCACGACCCTTGCAAGGTACAGTTCACATGATTTTTTCTGGTCGCACCACAGAGTAACCAAAGGTTCTGACTGCGTGACCGCGTACAACAGGGATTGAATGTATTTTTGCCCCACGAATCTTGGAACCTCCCAAACCTTCCAGTCGGAATCCAGACCCCTCCAATGGAAGGTCCAATGATGCTTAGGCTGGGACTCTCACTTTGATGCTGAGTTAAAGGAAACTAAGCACCTTTGTGCACCGAGCACGGCGTTCTTTGCAGCCAGTCACCAGCGTTCTTTGCAGCTGTCACCTGGTTGCTCGAGTCAACCAAACGAGTTCTCGACGAAATCTCCGTCGAGAACATGGACCAAAGCACCTGTTTGTTCAACTGGGGAGCCTTTGGCGGACATCAGATACTAGGTCCTCCACTAAAGAGGAGAAAATCAGGGTTCGCTTTTGCGATGTGTGCTGGTTCCCTATTTGAGGGCCCCCTATTGAACGAGTGTTGGTCTCAGGTAGCGGGCTGGTCCACATGACCGTGGCCACACCGGTTCGCGATCAGTCGCGGCACTGTCAAGGCTGTGCAAAACATCGAGTCCATCTGCGCCTCGCTTGCCTGAAGGGCTTGGAAATAAAAGGTGTTGACCAAATGGGACTTTGACTAAAATCCCAGACAATCCGTGTAGGATATGTATATATATATATATGTAGACGTTTGACGCATTTGCAGGGTAAACGTTGGTGCATATTACCATACTATTGGCTTGTCTGGTAAAGGTCGATTCGCTTGGGACAAGCGAGGTGCTATAGCCGATTCGCACCGCACACTGAGTGCGCCGCGTTTATGAAGTGCCTGTGGACAGGAAGCACCGATCAGGTTCGGAAACCCTCCAAACTGAGAGACTGAGAGCCTCGGATTTGTTTTTTTCCTCTAGACTCTCCTTATGACCCGAACCAAAAATGGGTCCATGACCAACCATTATTTTGGGCAATAACCAACCAATTTTAAAGGGTCATGGAGACTTCAGGTAGACCCGAAACCGGATCTTCGACATGATTGTTCTTAGTTGTTTGAGTTTGGAACCATGAGAAAAGTTTCAGGGCCTGCCTTTTGGCTGGCGTTTCTGCAGAGGCTCCACAAGGATGGAGTTTCAACACAATATCTAAAAGGGGTTCCTCAAATGATCCTGGGTCCTCCAGTAGAGAGCTTAGAAGTAGTCGATCTTAGCAGGGGAACCCTCCCCCAAAAAAGAGACGGTAAAAGGGCACTACTGGGGGGACCTAGGATCCCTTTCAACATCATCTCCCTGTACCTTCGCTTGTTGGTCCCCTGGGAACAATGAAAGCATATGAGAGTAGCTTTTCTTTGGAGTAATTACCGCATGTGTGCGGTGTTTTGAAGGCAAGCCACAATCTGTGAGGCTGGAAAAAAAGCTCTGTGAGCACTGTGATCCCCTAAAAACCCAGCAGACCCACACGTCCAGAGATCGATTCCCTTGAAAACCAGCAGCTCACTTATCAAAGGGGCCACTAACCATGGGAACCCAAAATAGGCCAAATCCGGTCAACCCGCTTTGAGCTTTTTTTGGGGAAGGGGGACATATATAACAAAACCATGAAGTGTGAGTGGCCTTCACTAAACATGCTGACATGAAATGATTGGCTTGCAGCATGCAAGTGCAGCTTGGAGGTTGGGGCATCTTGATGGTTGGGGCAACCCCTGTGCCCTCCAAAAGGCACTTGGCAAAAGATACACCAGCGATTGTAGAGACTCCCCTTTCCCGGCATAGTGGGCAATGCCGACCCCTGAGTCATACACCCTCCACTAATAAAGGGGGGTCCCTTTTTAGTGGGGAATGCTTTCTTCCAGGGACCCGGATTGATAACCGGAGGATTTCATCCGGGGTCCTTTAAAGGGAACGTGGAAGAATCGACTCGTGCCATGAGCTGCGACCTCAGGTTCCGGGCGGTCGTAGCATTCTTGCAGAATGCGAAGGTATCGGTCCTCGGAGGCTGAGCCCGGATGGTAACATGATGGTCTGTTTTGGGGGCACAAAGATCAGGTGGGGTGGGGGTTCATCAAAATACCCCAGCCCCTTAGACTGCCAATTGAGGTAATGGGGGCGGGGGGGGGGTTTTCATCAAAATACCCTAGCCCCTGGAACCCGAAAAAATACGAAGGAATGAGGTCCAAGGGCCTTCCAGGGATAAGCCCACCATTGTTGGGGGCTGCCCGTGTTGGATGCTTCTCAAGATAAGGGGTATCGCAAAATGGACTCAATGTCCTTGTGGATATCCATTTGCAGAAACTGCCACATGAAACCAACAGTATATACAACAGGCATGACTTCGACTGGAAGGACCTGTGTTTACATGAACAAGGCCAACTGGAAATGGGTGTGTCTCAAAGTAGGGGGGCCCTCAAAATGGGTGGCTTTCCTTTTGGTGTCCTTTTAAATTCATCCAAAAAGGGCTACCCACCCAAAAGAAGGCGAGATACCCAATTGTGATTCCAACCCTCAAGCTGCCTTTGACCGTTTTCAGGGTTTCCCATATGAGTTACAATCAAAGCCCGGTATTAAACTGGTCTACCCAGAATCATGTAAAGAAGTACCAAGGCAGCTGCACCCATTGGGAGTGTCCCCTACAAACCTTCATCTACCAGAGTTTTGGGCAAGTGACTCATCTCATATCTGGGAAGATCACCGAGGAAAACTCACCCGAGGCCCAACCGCTCATATTTGGAGCCCAAACGTAGCCCCTGACTAAAGGGTTGCGCAACCCACGTGGGGGGGTGTGCCTCTTTCAAGGTAGTCTTGCTGTTTGAACCGGAACTCTTCAGCAAAGCCGCCATTTTGCGGGGGGGCCCTCTATTTTGACACATACAGTGTGTTCTAAACCCACTACCTTCCCGCAATTCACGCATGGCTTGGTACGGTATTGTTGTTTTACCTGCACTGTTCGGGGGATCTCAAACATGCACACAATGGGATCCGACTCGACCCAGGTGAGAATTTCCAAAGAGCCAACAGAAACCAATACCAATTTCAGGAGTCCGGTGGACGCCCTCGAGCCGATGGCCTTTGTTGCAGCTCCAAACAGATCAAATGGAGGAACCCGGCTATTTTGAAGCGCTCCCTCCACCCCTCTTCCAAATTTTTCCCCCCTCCGTTCCCCCCCCCTCTGTTCCCCCCCCCGCCCCCCCCCTGTCCCTCCGTTCCCCCCCCCCCCCCGCGTTCCCCCCGCCCCCAACCACGGCGAAGTCGCCGGGTGCTTTCGGCGACCCGGCGCGTGTCTCTTCGGCCTGCTGCAATTGCTGCCTCGCAGTGACCACCTGACGCGCGCCATTCGGCCACTCGAAGTCGACCGCCCACTGACGGCTAGGGTGAAGACCTTGAGACTTAGACCGGGACCCTGCACAAAGCGATGAACCGCTTGTTGCTTGAAAGGAACAATACTGGCAAAAAACCAGGCAACAAGCTGAAAGGTCAACTAAGTTTGGCAATGAAACACGGTTACAAAGCATTTGGGGTGAACGGGAAATCAAATTAAAGAAACACCAGCCAGGCCCCCCCGATGGCCGGTAATTGACGTCCCGGGTGAAGTGCCGGCAATTGACCAGCACTTGCTTAAAAATGGTTGTGTAGTCACTTCGATTTGTTTGCCATCATCACAGTGCAGTGAAAAGTCACTGTTGTTGAAACGTCACTTCGGGATACTAGAGGGGATCCAATTGAGGGGTTGGGCTGGCATGTATGATCATTGCACATGCAACGCGCGGGGGGGGAGGGGGGGCGACACGCTGGTGACACGCTCATATCCCAAAAAAGTGACCGTTCAACGTACATGTGCCGGCAATTGGCCACCCCCCGACACGCCGTGACACGCCGTGACACGCTCCTCAAGAACCCCTCCCAACCTCAAACTTGCCCTCCAAACCTCAAATTTGCCGCTCTCCCCTTTCCCCTGCAACCCCATTCCAAAGGACCCTGAAAGGTCACTTGTATCATTGCACAAATTGCACTAAGTACAGATGAGTGATACTTGATAGCAAATTGCTTTTGCAGTCACTTAGACATAAAGTGACATCGTTTTGCCCAAAATCGATGTGCCGGCAATTGGCCAGCCATTGGGGGGGTGCTGGAGGATGCCGACTGCAATGCTGGGAGTCTGTATGCTGGCTGTCTTAATGGGACTCTTGCTAGCGGCGAGAATATCTATTTGCTGGCTGCTTCAGCCTTTGTGCAAGTCTGTATGCTGGCTGTGTCAAAAAGAGTCTTTCTGCTGCTTGCCAAAATACAAGTGTTGTGTGCGTGCTTTATGCCGGATGCCACAATTGAAGTCTTTATTATGCTGGCTGCCTACACTTGCTCTGGGTCATCGGACAAAATAATTGTTCATCATTCTTTGCCGGACACCACAGTAGGCAGTTCTTCACAAGGAACACAACAAAATGACTGCCAGGCTGCTACTGTTTGCCAGTAAGTCAACTCAATGTTTGCGCGAGATGTGCTCTGCAATGTGTGTGCATCACCAGTAAAGATTGCAGCACAGCCTCCTCGTTCCACATCTCGGCCTGACAAGTGGCAGCAAAGCGCGGGTCTCTCAATACACATCGCGGTGTCTTGAGCAACAAGTCAAAATCACAAGCATATGTCTGCGACTTAAAAAAACAACAACCAAACAACCAACCAACCAACCAACCAAACAAACAAACAAACAAACAAACAAACAAACAAACAAACAAACAAACAAACAAACAAACAAACAAACAAACAAACAAACACACAAACAAACAAACACACACACACACAAACACATATGAGACTGCTTGCCTGCCTACCTGCCTGCCTGTCTGGTTGTCTGTCGGTCCGTCCATCTGTCTGTCTGCCTGCCTGCGTGTCTGTCTGCCTCCCTGCCTGCCTGTCCGCCTTTCCGTCCGTCTGTCTGTCTCTTTCCATCTGCATGTCTGTCTGTGAGTGTCTCTCGCGTGCTTGCTTGATTGCTTGCTCGCTTGCTTGCTTGCTTGCTTTCTGGTGTTGCTTGTTTGTTGTTTGTTTGTTTGCTTGTTTGTTTGTTTGCTTGCTTGCTTGCTTGTTTTGTTTTGCTTTTACCTGCTTGTGTGCTTGTGTCCGCCTGTGTGTCTGTTGTTTGGTTGATTTATGTCTTTCTTTCTTGCTTGCTGTGTTGATTGATCGATTGTGTAAGTGGTTGCTCTTTTGTTTTTAACTTGTTCGTGTTCTTGCTTGTTTGCTTGCTTGATTGCTTGCTTGCTTGTTATGTTGATTGATTGAGTGGTTCAGTGTTCGTTTGTTCGTCTACTTGGTTGTTTGTGTCTTTGGTTGATTGAGTTCTTGGGTGACTGACAGAAAGCACGACGGTGGAAACTAACTGCTGGAACCAATCCCTAGACCATCCGCGGGATTTTTTTCGACTGCAGGGTAGACTTCCGCCCACAGGGACAGGGGGTTCGCTGCCTCTTCGGGAGATCCATCAACCCGGGGCTTAACTCTAATGTTGGACAATGTTGGACAGTCACAAGATCCTGAATTGCGAAAAAAAAAGACCAAATGAAGAAACAAAAGCTATAACAGAGGGACCATTAGGCTCAATCCAATCGACCTCTGCGGCTCCGGCCGTCTCTTCAGCTTCCCTCAGCTGCCGGACCAGGTCGTCGTACCTCGCTTGTGGGATGTTGCACCGTGCCGGGCTCCAACACCAAAGGGGGGTCTAAGCGAGAGTGAGGGCAAGGCGGTGAGATGAACTGCGTTGCATGCGAAGCGTGTCCCATTTGTTTCCTTTGTCCAAAGAAGCTCTACCCTTTCTCTATCATTGTCAATTTCGTGTTTCTATCTTACCGTTGTCATCGCTTGTGCTCCGTTCCCGAAAAGAAGTGCGCACTCCTCCTTTGAGAGCCTCCTCGTCGTCGCCGGTCCTGGACGGAAACCGCTAAATTGATTCGCCCTTAAATTCTCTGCCACTTGACCAGGTCCAATCTTGACTCTATTTCCGGGTGCTTCCCAGTTCTTGCAAAAAACATCGTGACCTCTTTCAATTTCAATACCTTTCCCATGACCTTCTGTTTGGCCCCATTACTTTAACTTTACGATCATCAAAGTCACCCCCAACGTCCCAACGTGCTAGGTTGAGGGGAAACAACTACAATTGCTGACTTTGACAACCCCCAGAAACAGTCAAAACATGACCCCAGTTGGTTGGTCTGAAAAAATACAGATCGTTTCGCAAAGAATCGAGAAGTTAAGAATACCCAAAACCCCCACACCCAGAAAATGACCCGCGCCTCTGGCACATGATTTGTCCCACCAAGGGAAAACTGGGAGTACAAATGGCTCTCATTCATAAACTCCCTCCCTGGAAAGATGCGCCAAAAGCGAAGGTTCCAAACACGCAAAGATAGTTCGAGGCCTCTGTAAAACGAAGCGTGCAGCTAGGCAAGAAGCAAGGAAGATTTGGCTCAGAAATCATGTCAACCTTTGCTAAAACAGGAAGCGTTTACCATGGAAAGCTTGTTCAAACAAAATACAAGAACACGTATATTTCGAATACCCATTCCCTTTTGGTGTCCCTTCACGACTCATAAAACCACTGGGCGAACAACAGCCCCTTGCATTTCAGAAACTGTTGACACTAAGGGTCAAAAGGATCCCAAGAGATTCCTTCAAATTGGGTCCATTCAACGGTTTCTACCAGCATGTTACACCAATTGTCATTTGGTGCAAGCTGGAATCTGCTTATTAGAACTGCCTAGGGCCCCTTACAAGCCCAGGTGATGCCCAACCATCCCCGGAAGATCCGTCTTTGTGGATTCCATCCCTTGTAGGGTGCAAGTAGATGTGAGCAAACCCAAATGTTCAAGCGGGCAATATCACTTTCAGCATTGCTCCAAGCCCCCCTGAGCCAAAGGTCGGCCATGTTTTTGTAGTCCTTGTTTTCAATGACCTCGATAATGGAACAGCTAGTGCAACAGTGAATGACCTGGTTTTCAATGACCTACTGTGGATGGACGAAATCCTGCACCGCTTGGAGACCATGGTTGAAACCATTGCTTGTTGGTATTTACAGGGGAATCGAATCATTCCAGGGTTTCTGAACGGTGGTGCGAAATGGATTTCGCAACCATCCACAGTTACGGTAGGCTTCATGGAACAGTTCTCGCTTCCCAAAGCTTGCTCCGCTCGGTACGGTTCAGTGAAACCCTGGAGATCAGCGATGGCCGCTTCCCGCCAAATTTATTGCGACTCACAAATGGGCTTTTTTTGAGGGCCCAAGATGCTTGGGAAACCCAAAAAGTGACTACCTGGAGTCTCCATGGCCTTTGAACAATGGGGTGTCATAACCCGTGTTTGTTTGGTTATGCCTTTAAAAATGGGGGCACAACCCTCATGTTGAAAGGGGAAGAAGGATAATTTAGAGGTAACGTTCGAAACGCAGCTCGGTGATTTCGCCTTGGCCGTCGCCGCGGTCACCGCGGTCGCCGCGGTCACTGGGCGCTGGGGCCGCGGTCTGGGCCTGGTGGGCCGCTTGCTTTGAGCTTGACCGGGTTCTCAGTTTTGGGTACTCACCAGGGAAAATGGAGGCCACAAACGGGATGAACCAAAACGCAAACTGGGAAGGTGTTGGTCCACCAACCTGCAAGCAGTGCCTGAATTGTTCTAAGGGTAGCTTCCCCATTCCTTCCAGGATCCTTCTTTCTAGAAAACCACAAAACCCTGGGGAAACGGCGATCGGTTTTTGAGAAGAACGATGGCTGAAAAGAATGGAAAGGAATCAACCCCCAGAATCGTGCGCCCTTGCCCGAATCTATTAGCAAGGTAGAACTATGAAGAATTCAACTATACCAAGGTAACATCAAGGTGTTGGTAGGTAGGCTTGGGGCACCATTCTACTATTGGTGTTGGTAGAATTCACATCAAGGTAACCACCATGGCATGGCTAAGTCAAAGTACTATGGAGAGATTGCCAGTCTGACGCAAGTCATTTGGGTTGACAATGGGTTAGTCTCAATATTGGAACCCCCAAAAAACAACATATCCAAAAGGGGTAGCTTTCACCTGCAACAAAACTGGTTTGACTCAAGTACTTCGGATGCGTGAGTGACTGCCTGACCTGACTGCTTACTCACTTTAAACTTCCGGATTCCTCCAGTGAACATTTCCCCCACTCTCTCGGACCGGCTGCGAGCGACTAGCACTTTCGTTTACTTGCCAAGAAAAAACAACCCTCCCCCCACTAGCATGTGCCTGGAGGAGCGTAATTGACAGTTGACAAAATCATCTTGAAGCGGCCTTGTTTCAGCCGTGAGTTTGGGGTACCGGCCGTGATCATCTTACCAATATATCATGATCATCCCTGATTCCTGGGCTGATCTTGGAATGCGAGCCAAACAAAATATGTTTGTTTGCAGCCACTCGCTACAGATGAAGAAAGCCAGGCCAACTAACTAAACAACTAGAAGACAAGCCAAGAACAGTGCAGCCAATACTTGTCGAGAACTTGAGCAACGATTCCCCTGACCTCCCAAACCCGAGTTCTGAACATGGCGTGGCACGTCTCCTTCCGTCTGCTGAAGCGTGTGCCGAGACACCCAATAAGACAAAGGGGCAAGTTTTCTGCTAGTTCAAGGGAATCTCCGGTAGAGGCGGACCAGCCTCCCAGCCGTATATATTTATTAAACATTAAATAGATCAACAAATAACAGACACACACACACACACACACGCACACCGCACACCTAAAAAGAAAGAAAGAAAGAAAAAAGAAAGAAAGAAAGAAAAAAGAAAGAAAGAAAGAAAGAAAGAAAGAAAGAAAGAAAGAAAGAAAGAAAGAACAAAAGACAGAAAGAAAAGAAAGAAAGAAAGAAAGAAAGAAAGAAAGAAAGAAAGAAAGAAAGAAAGAAAGAAAGAAAGAAAGAAAGAAACCAACGGCGCGCAAATCAACGGGAGAAAAAAGAAACAAAACAAAAACAGAAAAAAAAAAAAACACCTCTTGGCAACTCCGGGCTTCGCAAGTCTCTAAAAGTTTCAGGGAATCCATCGAAACCATCGACGCCACCGGCGACATCTGAAAGTCAGCTGAGCGCCGCACGGGCGCGGAAGCCTGCCGAGCGGCGCTCATAAGACCCCTTTGAGACCCAGCAAGCCTAGCGCTTCGACAGGTCCCAGGTCCTTCGCCGGCTTCAGCTGCCTGGGCTTGACTTTTTGTTTCTTGTTTTGCACTTCCAGGTAGTGATAGATTCCCCTTAAAAGCAAGAAAGGGAAGAGAACACATAGTCTGGAGGAAATGGCTTCTTGTCAAGGTGGAAAATTCTTTACCCGCATCCGCACTTCGGCCTCTCTAGTGCCCTTGGGCTTCGTGTAAGGCCAAAGGCCTTCGTGTGTCGATCCTGGGCTCCTAGGCGCAGGCTTTCGCCTTCGCCATTGGTTTGTAGGTGGGTGGGCCAAAAAAATGGGTAACCCCAAAACCGGTTGCCCTGGAAAAGGAAACAAGTTGACTAAAACCTGCGGTCCGATTCCTGGTATAATTTTGACCCATAGGTAGCAACGCCTTGGCCAGACAGCTGGGCTGGCTGTCTTCCAGTCGAGGGACCTCAACTAAGGGCGGTTGGCCGTGTGGGTCTCCTGGTAGAGAGAACCATCAGTCGGGTACCTAATTCAAAAGGCACACTGGGGCCATGGAATCACTGGCACCTTCCTTCCCAAAAGACACATTCAAAGGGCATGGAATCCCTGGCACCTTCCCTGAGATCCTCAGAAAATTGTGCAGCAAACACAAACTGGGTTGCTTCCAGACCCCCGAACGCGCAAATGGTGGATCACCTTTGGTAGGTTAAATGGCCATGGGTCAAAAGCCCGTATCCCCAGTGAACATCCCAATCCCCACTAAAATAGTAGTGCACCTACCCCAAAATGGTACCATTGGTTTTGACCCACAGCCAAATGGGAAAAGCCATCCATTTGTGGCCAAAAGGTCTCCCTAGGACGATTCGGTCGCAGCAAAGACCAGCCATGAACATGGGTTGCTTTTTGAACCGAATGAGGACAAGAATGGGCAATCGACGCAAAGGATGGATGGACTCCCCAGATTGACACAAGTGAAATTTGTGTGTTTGATAGAAAAGCAGAAGCGGAATGGCACGACTCCACCGAGTCGGTGGTTTGGATTGCCTTGAAGGCAAGCGTGCGGTTGCGTATTAACTCTGAGCAACAGGGGGCTCAAATGATTGCCCCGAGCACCAATCCAAACAGCCAATTGGAGCGAACATGATCTGCCCCCAAAGGCAAAAGTCACCAACAAATGAGAATGGCTGCCCTCGTTTGATGGGGAAGGAAACTCGATCCCGTCACAAGGATGGGCTCTGAAAGAGAGATCTGCTGCGACTCCGAAGGATCGGTTGGCAAATTTCGTTCAAGGCAGAACAAATCCAGCCCCCATCTAGCCCATCCATCAAAACCAGGGGGTTGAAATATTGATTTCATGACAATCTCCAACTCTCGAAATTCTTGTTTGCGGGAATCTAGTCAAAAGCATCCTGACTGTAAGCGCTGTAAGGACCCCAAAGTGGTTTTTGAGGAAAGTAGCCTGGGCTCAGATCCCCTGCTAAAAGTTTAACCTTTAGTGGGTTACATGGATACCTCCGCCAAACCCCAAAAGCCAAAAAGCCAAAAAGCTAAGGAACCGGATGCCTGGGAGCCACCAAGTAGCAAGTAAGGGAACCCACCCTCCGCTGCGAGAAGCTCCCAATTGGCCGAGCGAGCCCTGAAGCCGATCACGCCTCCCGCTCAAAGAAGCGTTTGAACCTGTGAGGCAGTGAGAACGCTCTCAAATGTCGAGCCGGCATCACAAGCTTGATGCCCTACACCCAGTACCACTTTGCCTTTATTTCAGGGTATGATTCTTCAACTGACGGAAATACGAAGTAACGTTTACCCAGGAAAGCCAGGTTTTCTTTTCCAAAACCCGTAGCCCTACCAACAACTGGTTGGAGTCGAGGGTACACATCGGCGCATCGGCCCAAGGCTCCTGTTTTCGGTTGGGAGTCTTGGGAGCAATTCTCGAAAGCGGATTCCGACCTTCCAGCATACCTGGGGGGTTTTGTTGCTTCCCTCAAAGGCGGCCATAGCGGATGGTTTATAGGAGTCATTTCTTCATTCCCTGCTCCACAAGTAACCCCGTGAGCAAGCGGCACCTGCATACCCTTCAACCAAAATGTAAAGTCGGCAAGTTACCTAGGTCCCCCAGTAGAGCGGTTAGAATACGGGTACCCTTTTTTTTTCTGTAGTCTATTTTAGTAAGAGTACCCTCCCAAAGAAGGGCAAAAGGCCACTAATTACGATAACTCAGAGTTCCTGACACTTTGCGCGGATTTTCTCTTAGCCTGGTACTTGGGACGGGTGCCGGGCACAAACGAAAAGGCAACTACGCCGAAAGGTTCAGCAACAAGTCTGGCACCGGGAAGTATAGGTGTGCTCTTTTTTGGGGGTCCCCCTCAAAAAATGGCCAAGCGGTTTTCCATTGTTGCTTTCCTTTCAAAGTACCCTCCCACCAACTAACATGGGTTTGTGCAAAAAGGCCAACTAACCAAGAGGAAAGAAGTCTTTCTACAGGGGTCTGTGCACAAACCCATGTTAGCTGGTGGGAGGGTACAACAAAAACCATGCATGTGATGATGATCAAGCTGTTCCTATCGGTTTTTAGCTCCAACCAAACAGTCTTCCTTTTTGTTTCCCTTTCAAACCACAAAAAGGGGGCTACATCTTTCGCCTAAAAAGGCACGCCACCGATCCGGAACCGGGGCCAGCTGAGGAGCCGACATCTCCCGCGCTTGCTCTGCACTGACCGAGTCTCCCCATCTGCGGGCCTCCTGCGCGGCGATTTTGAAAAGGGGGCAGGGTTGGCCACGGCCCAATACCAGGATACACCAAAGATCATAAGGCTGTGGGTCAAAAATAGGAGCCCAAAATGGGTTGCCCTGGTAAATGGAAACATAGAGTTAAACCTGCGGTCCCCTGGTGGTGTAATTTTGACCCATACCCATATACCCATAATACATCATATACATCTATGTGTGTATCTTGGTCTGTCTGCCTGCCTGTCCGTCTGTCCTTGTGCATGTATGCATAATGGCATACCTGCATGTGAGATATACAAGTCCATGAACTCAGGGAGTAAGCCTCTTCTTGTGAAGGTCGAATGGGCAAACCGACAAAACCCGGAGGCGCCAAAAACGGGCGGGGGTCGAGCTAGGGTCCTATGGATATCACTCACTGACCAACTGATCGGATTGGCCAGCACTTCCCAATCCATGTAACATTTGACCCATGAGGGTAGATATGACCATGGGTCATAACCCAAATCGTGCCCCCAGTGAACATCCCAATCCCCACTAAAATCAACTCAAATGGGTGGTGCACCGCAAACCCCCCAAAATGGGATCCCAAAACGGTTTTGACCACCACAGCCATATGAAATATGGCATTCATGGATTGTTTGGGGTTCTGTCTTCCCAAAAAGTGACCAAAGTCTGGAGCAAAACTCAGGAAGTGAGCCATATGAGTCACTTGCGCAAAACCCGGTAGTAAACCTGGGGTTGATATGGGGTCAACATTGATACACCACATTTCACCCAAAAACACCCCCTTTCTCATACACTGGGGTTGATATGGGGTCACTTGCTCAAAACGCGGTATGAAAAGGGTCGATCCCCAGAACCATGCTTCAAGAATTAAGAAGGCGGATATCCGCAACTGTTTCTGGCTGGGACTGGCCCTTAACCTTCATCTACCCGGGCTTCGAATGTGGCTCATATAGAAATCAGCTTGGGCACCCCTCCTCTTCCACCTCCGCGTCCTCCGCATCCTCTCGGGCTCGGGTCTCTCTGTCCCGAGCTCGTTGTGCAGCTTCATCGTAATCCCTCCTGCCCACGAAAAAAGACGAGGACAATATCGCATGCCTTGACCGTTCAACCCGTCTAGTGCTTCCAAACCGTTGCCCATCATGCGAACCATTCCTCTGGCCACAAGCGTTCAAAGCGCCAGTCTTTGAATCCGTTGTCCGGAACCTCATCCACACTGGCTTTCCTTCCGTCCCGACAGGTCCAAATGTCTGATACATATATGAGCCATGAGCCGTGCTTGTCGTGAAAAGCTAGGGAGTCCTCCATGTTCCTCCAAAACTGACCAGCGACAAAACATGTTTACCCGTGTGTCTCAAGAGGACCTCCTGCTGGATGGTGTGTTTTGAAGGGAAACCACCAGAAAATCCACCCCCACTTGGGTCAAACATATGAGCTATGGGTTCATACCCTGAAAAAGACCACTCCCATCCGGGCAATTTACTTGGAAAAAACAAAATGCTGACCCCATAGTAACCAACCCCAGTCTGTTAATAGTGGGGTGTTCCTGGCTTTGGTGGGGAATCGTCACTTTTGGAGGGGCCCCCTATGGCCCCCTAACAAACTGGTTGGTTGATGAATAGGGGGTCCACATTAAGGCAATTCCATGGGTGATCCTTGCTTTTGGCTTACGTAATGGCGGCCTGATTGGCAAAGGGGGGGTACCCCCCGCGTCAACAGTTCTATCTAGAATAATATCTTGAGGTCCCGTTGAATTGTTGTATTGCTGGAGCTTTTAGGATTAGACTTGAGTTTCCGTCGGATTTAGTATTGGCGGACTTTCCTTTCATTTGATGCAGTATTGCTGGAGTTGATTTGAGTTTCCATTTCATTTAGTACGGGTTGACTTGAGTTTCCTTCCATTTGATTTAGTATTGCTGGAAGCAACAAGACAAACATTGGGCCTGAAGTACTATGAGGGTTTGATTTTGGGCAGTGTGTAAACAAGAGACAAGAAAGCAGGAGTTTTGGGAAGCTGAACATTTAGGCTTGTGGGGAGCAGGCCCAAATCTCATCACCCGCTCTTTATTTCCAGGTTGACATTAAGAGGTCCCCTTTCCAGTCATTCTCTTTCAGGCCCACACCACTGCGTTTTGGTTACCGTCTTTTGGGAATTTGGAGTCATGGTTACATGGTGGAACAAAAAAGCAGTTTGTTGGGATCCGGCCCGGCTTTGAGTTATCAACTTGGATTGGCCAACCCTTCATTTTAAAGAGCCCAGCTTTCGCGAGGTTCCTTTACGTGGAACAAAATGGCCGGGAGGGCACTTGAAGCTGCTCGAGAACGGGTGCCGTTTGGCAAACCTAGGGGGACAAACTTCTAACCAGCCCAAAAAGATCTTTCAATCCACACGGATTTTGGGACATCGAGAGTCCATGACCCCTAGAAGAAGAGGTCATAACTCCTTAATTTTGGGTCATGACCCCATTTGTTTCAGGGTCATGGAGACTCCGGGTAGGGAATCCTGACTGCAAAAAGGAAGCCGTGCCTTCGCTCGGGGTCACGCAGGGTTTCGTACGCAGCCGCGATGGCCTCCCACGAAGCGAAAACCCAGCCCCTACAAGTGCGCAGCTCCGAAAACCTGACTGTTGCTTGTACCGAAAACTTGACCGAAAATCAGAGGTCTACGAATCCTGGCTCAAGACTCACTTCCTGAGTGGATGGGCCAAAAGAAGTCCAAACTTGGTGTTTGCCACTACAATCCAATTAGCGGCAAACAACAAGTTTGGACTTGTTTTGTCTTCTCAAAAAGAATAAAGTCCAGAAACTCAGGAAGTGACAAAAACAAATGGCAATGACCAGAAATATTATGGTTTCCATGGTTACCGTGGACTTACTCACTATAGCGTCAGCTTAGATATCATGTGCCACCCAAGGCTTCCAGCTTTCTTTCTGGGAAGCCAGGCGAAACCATGATGCCAAACCCCAGTCTACTGCCAAAGGTTCAGCACTTCTTGCTGGTTGAAAGGAAAAGCAAGGCAACTCAAAAGGCACCTGAGCGACTCGATAAATAATACACCTCCCATGAATCCCTATGTCGTATAAGTTGCTTACGCGCGAGCTTGCGCTTACGCGACCCATGTTTTAGCTGACGCGGCAGACGGCTTGTGCATGTGAAGCTTACTCATCGCTTGTAATGAGACAACTGTTGCTTGGGTTTTTAGAGCTGCTCACTCACCTGGAAAAAAAGCCGAGCCAGGTCTCGTGCCTGAAAGCGCTGGAGCGCCGTGTCGCTGCCTACGAGAGCAGGCTGCAAATCCCAAGGTCAATCCCACGGCAGGCAGTATATACAAACATTTGACCCATGAAGGTAAATGTGAGCATGAGTGCATAGTGCACGGATTGTTTGCACATGGCTCAGTCCCCCCTTTTTCCGATCCCAACTGGAAAAAGCTTACTTCCTGAGTGGATTGGCAACAAAAATACAAACCTGTTGCTTGCCGCTGATTTATGGTCCAGCTCCCAAAAAGTGACTCTGTAGTCCGATTTCCACGGAACTCAGGCAGTGAGGAAAAAAACGCAAACAGGTATTCAACAGGAGTGACCAGGCAAACAAGTCTCTGCTTGCAAGCCTCGTTTTCCCCCGGCTCCAAGGGTGCGAACGGCGTCATCAAACTCCATGGGTAGTAAAACGGCCAGGTCCGCCCCCCCCCTTGACGAAGAGGGGGGTGAACTCCATTCGAGTCTTCCCCACGAAAGGGAGACTGGGTCGCCATACGTTTGGCGATCTCCAGAGGTCGAAAGCCCCAGTGGGAATGCAAAGGGATATTTGTCCTTCTGTTTTAAAGGCGAAGGCACCCAGAAGGCGGTTGGGGACCAGAAGGGCTTTGATGGCTCACATGAACAAACAGTGCCTTTCTCGGCTGCAAGATCCTTGAACTGAGGCAGAACCGTGCAATCGGTGATGTTTGCTTGGGAATGACTCAACCCAGTGCTTGCAGTTAGCACGCGTGACTGAGATCCCAGGTGACCTGGGTGTTTCTCATGAACCCCATTTGACAAACACACGGCAACTGGGGGTTCGTAACCTCTCATGAATTGCGCAGACTTTACTTTGCCAGGGGCCCTTCATAAACCATCATAAACCCATCTTCTTACCAACCATCGACCCAATCTCTCACGCACTCTCTCATTTCCCGACTAGATGGGCCAAAACAAGTCCAAAGTGCTTGCTCACCGCTAAAATGGTCTTCCCAAAAAGGGATAAAGTGCCGGAACCTAGGGAGTGAGCCCCGCAGCCACGTCGCAACCATCAACCCTGAACTAGCGTGGAGGGACCATGCAGTTGGATGAAACCCCGAGGGCGCCATATGAATTGCTGGCAACCACGCCAACCGGTGCGAAGCGGACTTGTCCATGCATGAGTGACCAATGCAACATGAGTATAGGTGTCAAAATGGGATTTGGACCCGCACAACGAGTTCCGGCTCGCCTCTTCGTTTTACTTTTGAAAACGCCCCTGTGAACAATGGCACAACTCAACTGGCCCGGCACAACGAGCGCTCCTTTTGGTAGGTGAGCTGTCAAAAAGCGAAACCTCCAAGCAAAAACCTCCGAAACAGCTTGAACCTGGAGAATCCTAGACATAATGTCCGCAAATTCATGAAACATCCCTGCGAGGCGCGAGCCCAAGTTGCCTCGATTCTTGTCAGGGTGGTACTTCAGTGCCAGCTTCTTGTAGGCCCGCCTCGATTGGCATCCGGCATATGGCCGCAGCGGAGAGGCGTTCCGAGGCTCTTCCGAGTGCCAGGGCTGGGGATGTGGATGGTTGCGAAGTCCATTTCGCACCGCGTTGAAAACATGTTGAACAATGATTTGCTGGTGATCGAATTGCTTTATAGCAATTGCTGCAAATAATTGTTTGGAAACATGTTTATTGCTTGTATGTTGTTTACAGGGGAACCAAACTATTCCAACAAGGTGAAAGTAGCAGGTCAGATTGGGTCGATTCGCCGTGAAGTGAGACGCAACTCAACAAACTGAACATAATGGGAACTGTGAAATGGGTTGGTCTGTCTTTGAGGTACCTGGAGTCTCCATGACCCTTCAAAAATGGGGTCATTACCCAAAATAGTGAGGTCATTGATCCAGTTTTAAAGGGTTATGATGGTTATGGAGACTCTAGGTACCCTCTTTTCGTTGGTTTCAAATGCAAACCAAACGGAAACCACAATGCTGGGAGCTAACAAAGCACACACTCAAATGCATCACAATCATCTTGTTCAATCCAAGCATGTCCGTCCCGGACATGACAGGATTTGCATCGCCGGCTTTGCTGACATGTTGCTTTTCAGCGAATCCGGCAGAGGGTTTCATGGAATCTGATGGCCCGAGAAAGGTGCGTCCAGATTTTGGAAAAACCTTCTTAGACCACCGGGAAGACCTGGTCAATACCTTGTCACTGGGATCCTCAAAATTGGGGGGGAAACGGGGGGTTCTCAAACCCCATTCCGACCTGGGACCCCACCAGGAAAAGCGCGACCAGCTATGAGCATACTATGAGATATAAGGATTGATTTTGCACGACCCAGCTGAAGAGTAGCAAAGGAAAACGTTTTTCAGATTTTTCCGTTGGCTAGAAAGGTGGTTTTCCGTTGGTTTTCTCTCCGTATTTTCGGATTGGAATCCGTTGGTTAGAACCTGTCAAACGGTTCGGGACCTAAGGAACAACCCTGCACCGTCCCAATTTTATGGACTGGGTGCTAGATAGGGAGTCTTAAAAAAATCAAAAACATGCCAATCGACGATCGTTTTTGGTTTCCCTTTGGGTAAGTCAAAAATTGTGGGCTGTTTAGCAGAGTTGAGAACCGCGGGGCTTCTCGCCCAGCTTGGCTCGGGGCTTGATGGTCTCAGCGTCCGCATCCTGGTCCACTCGTAGCACCTGGACGGTTGGACGACCTGGAATTTCTCCCAGTTCCATTTGTGCGTCAACATGGAAATCCGCAAAAAAATAACGGCGTCGTCGGCGTTCCTCTTCGTTTCCCAAACCAACCGATAAGCCCAACTCATATCCTGAGCAACAATCGTCCGGAAGCCAAGCTTCAAGCCCGGTGCCGCTCAAAAAAAACACACTCCGGAGCTTTTCTGGGCAAAGAACCCAAAGCTTTCAGCTTTGGGGGCAAAACAGGCCGCCATCTCCCACACATCTATATATATATATATATATATATACATGAGTATGGGTCAAAATTAATCCACCAGGAGACCCGCAGATTTTCCTCCTTGTTTCCATATACCAGGGCAACCCATTTTGGGTCCCGAGTTTTGACCCACCCATATTTCCATGCATAGTGGGGAACCAAGAGCCAACATTGGAGCTGGCCAGCGCATCGCATGGCCTTGTAGGGATCATCTGCATCTTCCCCGTCCCAGTCGAACTCTTCTTCTGGCTCCTCCGCAAGCCAAACTGACGACTTGTGGGAAGCTCACCGGTCTGATTGCCCAAGATTAGAGTACCCCCTGCTCCAAATATGGTGGCATGCAATAAAATATTTACCATGGACAACAAATGCGAAAACTGAATATCCTAAACAAGAAAGCACTTGGAGCAGGGGGTAGTCTTCCAACACTCTCGAGTCAGCTCCCGTGTTTGGAAAGAGACTCCCCACGAATCTCGAAAGGAACACCAAACCACAGGCAAGAAAGGTTTGACCAACATCGCACTTGATGCACAAACAAGCAAAGTTGAGCCACAGGGCATTCGGGCTGACCCTGAGATGCAGCTGCCACCATTACAACAATGGTTGGGTTGACATAACTATTGTTTGCAAAGGGTTTGGGGGGTCAACACAAGCAATAGGGGGAAGTATATCCATGGTTGGGCAAATATGTATGTGTAGATATATATATATATATAATATACACAGATTGTTGTTTACCCTTCAGCATTAATTCCTTGGGCCCGTCCTTGGGCCACGCTTCTTTTTGCGGATCTTGAACCCTAGACGTGTGATTTCCGCAGCCCGATCCCAGATTTCTTTGTCCCTTTTCCTTTCCGAGGTGTTGTTCCCTTGTTACTTATATCCCGTAGCCTCTCCAAATACCCGTGTGAGTTTGTTGGTTCTGTTATCCCGTTGGTCTTCAGGGTATCATGTTAACCCTTTAAACTAAGCAACTAGGGAGTTACCATAGAAAACTGTTGGTTGATCAACAAGCACACTAAACAACACAGTAGGAGGTATACAGGGAAGACCAATCTGCTGGTAACCTAACCCCGCTCGGAATATCCTCTTTTATTTAGGGTATGTGATGTCAACCCCTGACTCAAAAAGAGGAATACGTACCATGCACAGCCAAGCCTTTTCAACATACCAACTAAACAAGTCGGAGAGCATTTTGCATCCCAGGAGAAAAACCAGGAGAAATGGTCAACATAACCTACTTGGGCGATATTTTGCATCCCAGGGAAACCAGCTGAATTGTCTGAGGGGCGGATTTGGCCAGTATGTTGCCTCCCAGGGAAACCAGGCCCTGGACCCTAAATCTGAGGGCCTGCCCAAATAATCAGGTCTTGGGCTCCAAGGCAGGGGGAATCTGAAACGAGTCCTCCCTTCATGTATAATTAGAGAGGATAGAAAAAGGGTCCCCGTTTTTTTTTTAAATATGTAGTCTATTTGAGCAGGGGAACCCTCCCAACCAAAAAGTTGGTACTAGGAGCACTACTGGGGGACCTTGTCTCCCACTTCGACCGAAATCTGCCTCTTCTGGAGCTTCCGGCCTAAGCGAGAGGGTGAGGGACCTGAAGACTTGTCCCTGCCTCCAAATCGTCTTTTCTTAGTCAGTACTGGAAATGCCAGGTGCTCCATTTGCTGAAGGCCCCTGGGAAAAGAAAGCAAATATGTCCAGTAGTGATTCCATTTAAAACTAACAGGGGAATTTAACAGATATTCTCAAGCAAGAGGAAGTAGTAGGTATTGGACAAACCAGGTCCAGGGTAAATATTCCTCTTTTCTCGTTTTGAGTCAGGGGGTGATATGGGTTGACATACCCAGAGCAAGCAAGTACTGCCTCGGAAGCTCCAAATACCCGCTTTGCTTGGGACATCATTTTACTTCATTGGCAGTACGCAGCCACCGACAGTGCATGGTGGTGCGGGCGCCACTTCTTGGTAGGCGAACTTGAAAGAGAACCACCAGGGCCATTATTTGACTGGTTCCAGGATTTCTCAAAGTCGGAAATTGGGCTTGGTTCCCTTTAACCTACCACTGAACAGGGGGTAACTTTGATAGTGGAAACATAATGGGGCCAGAACCCCCCCGCCCCCCCCCAGCAAAAAGGACAAAAAGAAAGCTCCTCACTGGTCCGGGCTGAAGGAACAAATAGCGAAGCGTTTTTGGACGTGGGAGTTGTCGATCTCAAGGGAAACTCACCTCAAAGAGTTGCCAACGAGTTGAAGTTGAAAACCACCAGGGGAGACATAGCGAATTCTCTGTTTGGAGGGGTTAAAGGTCCAAAGGAAGCCAAGTCAGATGATTTTGAGACGGTCCTTGATCTCATGGGTTGAACTCCACGGAGAAACCAAGTATCAAGTAAACTCCACTCTAGGTGATTTTCATCTGAAACAAAAATAGCAACAACTATCCAGTGATGGATTCCCTTTAAAACCACAACCGGGGAGAATAAACAATTTTCTTTTTCGCCAATCTGACTTTCTGAGTTGATTGGCACAACAAGTCCAAACTGTTTGTTTGCCACTAAAATGGTCCAACCTCGAAAAAGCTTTAAAGTCTATAAACTCCGGAAGATCCTCGAAGCCCTTTGATTGCTCTTCGGGGTCACCTGCCAACTGCTGGACTGCTGGACTCGACTGCTTCGGTGCTTGGCTCCGCGCGTTTGTGGAGCCTTGGTGCGCAGAAGAGCCAGACGCGTCACACCCAAAGGTGCGGAGCGATCCGGAAAGAGGCCCCTGGCGTGCTTGGAATTTGTTGGGTTAAACTAGCGGTTTTATGACCAACATGCACTACAATTGTTGCTTGAGCCACCTGTGGTTTTACATCACGGCAGCTGGTGCGAAACCACTCAACAAGCATGGCGCTTGTCTGAACTTGATCCTCTTATGGCGGTGCGAACGCAAAGCGTGGGGAGGCGCGGTTCGGTGTCTGGTTGCTTGACTAGGTCCTCCAGTAGAGAGGTTAGAATAAGGGTACCCATCTTTCTGTAGTCTACTTTAGTAGGGGGAACCCTCCCCCAAAAAAAGAACGGAAAAGGGCACGACTGGGGGACCTAGCTGAGCAGGAGATCTTTGGAGTTGGGAAACAACCTGATGAGAAATGGTCCGAGCATAGACCCAGGCCAATCCCAGCAGGTACCAGGCTAAACCGGGCCCTAACTCGCCTAGTTGAGGCTCTGCGAATCCCTTGGACGGCAATGGGCCCCCCGGTATAAAGGGATGACCTGCGATGGCCTTTCGAGCATCCGCCAACCTTTCTTGTACCACATTCCCAAACAATCCCACTGTACGTCTTATATTTGTATATTTACAACCCCCTCATGAGGAAAACATGTTGGGACTACCTACATGGATTGTCCGGGATTGGTACGAACGTTTCGAAGTTTTTTGTCCCAGCCCCCTTCCCTTTCCCATCAATTAGGTTTTGAGGGGGGATCTAAATTTTGCCATGGAGCCGCAGCTGCAGCCGTCTGCGAGCTTCCTGGCGCAAATCCACCCCCCCCCCCCCCCAACAGAAAGCCTGAAGAAAGGAGACCGGACAAAGTGAATGGTCCTAGAGTCTCTCTTTCCCCCCAGGGCCCCTGGGTCATAACCCCTTAATTTTGGGCAATGACCCCATTTTTAAAGGTCATGGATACTCCAGGGTCACGGGAATGGTTCCCTTAGGAACCTTGACAGTGGTTGCCCTCACCCCCGTTTTAAGAGCTTGAAAACTATCCAAGCCCAAGCACGGCCATAAAAGTGACATTCTCATGAAATAAGCCTCATGGTGGTTCGAAGGACTTCCCACTCGAAATTTGAGAACAGGTGAATTCCTCCGTTGCCCAAAGGACCTGGAAACAGAGGGTGATCATGACCAATGGCACAAAAAAGGAAACCAACAGGTTAAAAGGTCGATTCGCTTTGGGCAACTTAGAAATTCGGATGTCAGCACTCACCAACGACTCTTCAGGCAGGTTTGTCGCCCGCCTGCGTCGAGGTCCTGGTTTTCGTGCAGCTCGTGGTTTTCGTGCGGCGGGGCCGCATGCGCCGGCCTGATGCGGACGTCTCGAAATACCAGGGCCGCACCAAACTGGATGGAGTCTCCATGACCCTTTAAAAATGGCTGGTCATTACCCAACATTCTGGGGTTATGACCCCTTTTTTCGCTCAGAAGGAGACAAGCAAGGGCAGATGGCAAGCAACGCTTTGGCAACCCTTCGCCATGGTCCTTATAGGTTTTGCAAGGGTTTCCTTCGCCTTGGAAGAGGCGTTGCCTATTGGGTTCTTAGTGGCAAGCCTCCAATTGTGAAGGTCTCCGAACCGCCTCTGAGGCCAAAAAGGCTAAGAAGGGTACAGAGCCTTCTGAGAAGGCGATGCAAATCTTCTCCAAAAACTCCACTGCGCTTTTGGTTCATCGCTTGCTTGATCGTGATCCAAGTTCTTCATAAAGTAAGTTGCTGGGGACATTACCCAAAATTCCGGGCTTATGATCCATTTTTCCAGGGGTCAGAAGGAGACGCCCGGTTTATGTGTGGCTCAAAATTAAAGAGCCAGGGTTTCGCAGTCTTTGGTTCCATGTGCCAACGTGCCATCATCTGGTGCATTATATAATATGAGCCACAGCCATTTTGCCCCCCTCCGAACCTCTCCTCGAGATGTGCAAACCAAAACCACGTCGATTCCGGCGTTCGGCCTTGGCTCACCTGAAGCCGCGGGCGTTGCCTCGCCAGGCTGAGGCAAGAACCCCTAAGAACCGTCAAGATGATGACCCCCAGGTCTGAGAAACCAAGAGCGACACCACCTTGATTCTGGATAAAACCCCAAAAACAAATCAGGAAAACCACCTGGATTTTGGGCTGGTCCCTTGAACAAAGACGGCTCCTTGATTCAGATTCCCCTAGGAGCCCCTTGGACCTCATTATTTGAGACCTTTCGGGTTGAAGGCTCGCATATTTAAAGCCCAAGGGAACCCGAGGGTTCCTTTTGGTGACTTTGGATTGGGGGGTTGGAGGTTTCCCCTTTACCCTCAACAAGAAACAGGGGTTGAAACTCTGAAACCACACAATCCAAAGCACCAACTAAGGGTAATCTGATTGGACCTTGAAACAGCGCAGCCCTTCGGCAGATTCTTCATTTCAGACAAGGGTTGTGACCCCTCCAATGCAAACCCCCCCCCCGAACAAAATAGTAGAAAGGTTGGTTCTGAGGTAGAGTAGTTCAAGGCTGGGGCTTCAGGGTTCAGGGTTGCTTTTCAATCAGTCAACCATTTTGTTCAAAACTAAGGTATTGGTTCTGGGGATGTTTCTCAAATTTCTCAACATTTTGACATTTGTTCATTTAATAACAGTCTCAGATTTTGACATTTTCAAGGTTCAGGTCTCAGACCATGTTTAGGCTTTCTGGGGGGGGGGGACAAGTGCTTAATAATATTATAAGTTGATAATATGAATAAATCGCAAACATTGTTTATGGTTTCCAATTAGTAAAATCAGCATAAATACCAAAGTTTTCACCAATCTCATTCCACCCCTGTTCTATTTTCTTGACCAATCTAATACGTGTTCTTTGTCAATATGCTTGTGTCTTCTCTTATGCTTCTCATAATTAAACCGAATGACTGCTTGAAGAATTAGAAAGTTTGTTATCCTAAGAAATAATTTGCTATCTTCAAGCTTCTTAGGACCTTTAAGTTTTAAACTGTTTAACCCTGCTCCATATTCAATTACTTTTCCTTCATCATATAGTTCATTGCAAGTCTTCATGAACAAGTCACGATGACAATATGTTCTTAGTGGGTTTTCAGGATAACCTACTTGTTCCATTGAATTAAATACATCGTTCATTTCATCATAAGATGGATAAGGATTTAACCTAATGAACCTTTTAACTTCATCACTTTGTGTTTGTCTTTTCTCAATCAACTTCTGTATCTTTTCAGTGGTTAATACTGTCATACCTTCCATTACTCTTCTGATATATTAAGGTCTCATTTCTTTAAGTATATATTTAACTTTAAGGTAGTTCAATCATATTATATTCAAATAGTATGAATAAACTTAATCATAATCTCTATCATCAGTACCTCTACAATTAAACCAGTCTATAAACAACCT
Organism: Effrenium voratum; assembly: GCA_963377175.1. Taxonomy (NCBI): domain Eukaryota; class Dinophyceae; order Suessiales; family Symbiodiniaceae; genus Effrenium; species Effrenium voratum. The sequence goes on along the minus strand of CAUJNA010000335.1, from coordinate 2,500,068 downwards.
TTTCTTTTCTAATAAATGACAAACAAATTTATGGTAAAATTCTGAACATGCTATCATAAACAACATTTTCAATTCCCACGTACTGCCACTTGAACATTTTCAGAAAATCCCTACACATTGAAATGCTAGAATCTCTACAAGACATATAACTATCATTATTATGATAAAGAACATACAATGACATTGAGTGTCGGTTTGATAATATAAGATTAACCTATTGTCATATCCATACTCTTTTAAGGTTTTGTCTAAGCCTGCTGTAAATAGTTGTACATACTGTTCCTAATGACTTCTTCGTCGGACATGTATTTAACCTCTTCATATACCAAATCCACTTATCCATCTTTTAAATTGTCAGGTTCGTTTTTCAATAAATGTTTTGTAACGGTGCATCTTTTACAACTTGCAAAACTCAAAATATGATCAATGATACAGTCAGGAAATATATCATTTGCTTTTCTAACTTTGTTGTTGAATATCTTACAACCACGGCATTGTACAATTGATTTTGTCAATTCTTCTCTGATACACTTATACAGCTTTTGCTCTTATTATATTGACGCGTCATTTCTTTAAGTACCTTTAAGCATTTTAGGGTTGATGCTTTATTTTCATACCAAATGTCCTTTCCATTGCCCTTATGCTGTCATTTAATGTTGTCTCACCCCAGAGAGTAAAACGTGACCAGTTTCCCGCAGTTGTTAAATCGCTCAAATCTTCATTTTTACGGTGCCTATCAATGTATCGTTGTTTCCTTTCACTATCTTTGTGTTGAGCGTAATCTGCATAACCCTTAACACAAAATGAAAAAGTCTTACCATCGAAACTAGCATGGTATTTCCTACCTGTTCGTGTAGAAGGTCTTAATACTACTTTTATTATGTACAACATTTGATTGTGTTAATATTCTTACCACGGCTACTTTTTGTGTCAGCTCTTTCTGGGCTTCTACTCCTACTTCTTGTTTCCATTTGTCTTATACTCCATTGATTGCCTCTTGCTCTTTCTTCTGGAGAGTGACTTCTGCTTCTTGCTTCTACCTGTCGTCTCGTCGAGAATGATGCTCTTGGTTGTTCTTCTTGTTGTTCGGGTTGAATAGACCGTGAGAATGACTTCTTTTCTCGTTTGAATAATTCAAACACACTCTTGCCTTCTCCACCTAAATATATGATTCTTGCTGACTCTATTTCACGGCTTTCCTCTTTCTTCTCTTCCTCTTTCTCGGTTGATGCTGACGATGATGATGTTAAATGAAGACTTCGTCAATCTTCCTGCTTTTCATCAGACCGTTTTAAATCATTGTCTTTTACATCTTCTGGTTCAACATCTGACTTTTTCCAGATTCTTGTAGGCAATGACTTCACTGAATTGTTCATATCTTAACTCTTTTGCTACATATCGTGTTTTTTGTGCGTCTGCCTCGTTGTTTTCATACAATTGTGAGGCCGGTGCTACTTCAACAAACATTTCTGGTAGCAAAACTTGTTTGTCAGTTTGAACCCCAACATTCAAACTTAGTCTCCTGTCGTATTTTGAAAGGTCAAAATCGTCCTACGTCTATATTGTTAATTGATGTGTCAAATGTCTGTCTTTCGGGGATGATTGCAATTTTTAATATGTGTGTCATCGCTTCTTTCAGCATTTCATCAAATGTAGGTCGTCTTCTTAATCCATAATATTTATCAGTCATAGTAAATACTATAGATGATTTAATGTTGATTTGCTTTATGGACGAAGTATGTATGAAAACATTGTCCGCATAATATTTTTTGTAGTTTAACCTTAACTCCTTTTCTTCTGCTCCTTCTGTATTGTTAAATTCATCTAATAATTGATTGAACTCATGATATTTATCAGCATTAATGACATTGAAAAGATGAAGTGTTGAAATTATACTATCCGTTAGACTTCTTGGGTTTTTCGCTAAATATACCAGCCACATCCACTTGATACCTGCTTTTCTTCCATTCAGGGATGAAGCGTCAGACCACATCTCAGTTCCATCTCGAAGGGCGAACATTGGAATGTGCTACAATGTTACAATGATAAGAACAGAAGCACGAAACCACATTAGCCTGTCAATGCTTGCGTTTCTGCCATTGCAACACAGGCTGATTGACTGCCTTCACCCAATGAGTAAAACTCCATAGCTTGCGCCTGTGTATTTTTGCGGACAAACAAGAGATGGTTCACGTTTTGGCAAGCATGTCTTTCACCATGCGCTGGCTGGGTGAAGCAGCTCAAGCTTTGGGTGCGACGCATAAACTGCGTCGATGTCCGCAAAGCGCGGATGAACGGTCGGTAATGTTTTCAAAAACGCAATTGAATCATGCGTCCCCCGTGCGAACTATCGACACCAAGACGCAGCATTGACCTTGAATATCCACACAAACCACGAGCAAACAATTTTCACATAAGCCCCGCCTATCTGCCCACACCAATGCGCAAAATGCGCAAGAAGAGAACCAGCCTTCCGATATGTGAGGCTGTTTCAATCAAAGAATTTCAGCCCCTGAAATCTGTCAATAGGAATGAAGCCGAGAAGGTCGATATGTTGACGCTGGCTGAAACACCCACATGCAACCATCACACTCATGAAAAAGCCACTCACAAACCAATCAACTATCCTTTCCATAAGCTCCAACAAAGACATTGCAAAGGTCAATATCTTAGACCTTTTCAAATAAAAAATATTCAACAATTGTTGTAAAAATCCTCAGAACCAATACTTAGGTTTCGAACGATGCCTTGGTGAAAATCATCCCTGGACCCTGAAGCCCTAACCTTGAAATACCCTACCTCAGAACCAACCTTTCTACTATATTTCCCCGACCCCTCAAAGGCCAAAACAAACCACTTTTGAGGATCCCCAACCAAGGAGGATTGGGTCTTCCAAAAACTCTTGCGAATACACGGATGTCAAAAACACTATAAACATGGAAACTAAACTTGCTCGCCCCCCCCCCAATTGAAAAGTCGTTCGTGGAGGGTCTTGAGCACAAAAGTAACACATCGTCAAGGTTCGAGCTGACACCGACCCTTTCATGGACATCATTTATGTCGGGATTTATGCCGAGCAAACATCTTAATGAGCGCTACATGACAAATGTTAGCTAACTAGTCACTAGGGGGACACATGCGCTTTTTCAGCGCACGCCCTAGATGACAGGATTGCTAAGACACGACCAACACATAGCAATTGGGTCCCAGGAAGCAACATACTTCCATTTACCCATCTTTCCTTTGGTTTGAGCCCCCCTTCTACTGGTTAATGCACAGGACGAATCCAATCCAGCTAGGTAGGTATCCACATTTACCATCTCCAAATGGGTCAAATGTTGTTGGACTACTCTTCAGTTGCCATCCAGGCCAACCAACTGACGCCGCACCTCCGGCGCAGATTCTCCGAAAGTCAGGCCAGCTCCTGGCAGGCCAGAGGAAGGGTAGCCATGCTGTCGAACAAGCGAGCTTCTACTTCTGGTGCTCAGTAGGGAATGAGCTGAAATGACCCCTATAAATTATCTAAGGGTCGAGATTTAATTTGTTGTTTGTTCTATTTTTGGATTTGTTTTCCCGTCCTGGCTGGCAAAATGCTGTATTTTACAGCATTTACGTATTTTACACTAGCCCGTCAACATCATCAGCATTGTTTTCAACATCCCCCGCATGTCCAGCCAACATCCCCAGCATCGCCAGCAAAGCAATTCCTACATCCTCAGCATCATCAGTTCCTCTCCGGCAAGGTAGGTAGGTATTTGTGTATGTATGTGAAAAAGCAGCGAGGGGGTCCCTTTCATGATGGTAAAAAATGAGGATTCAAATGCGGGTGCAATTTAATCCCCGTGAAAACACCTAAAGAGTCGTGGGGGGGTTTGGGGGGGGGGGGGGGGGGCGGCAGCCCCCCCGTGATGATTGAAAAAGAGGAAGGCCAAAAAGTGCTGAATTACAAATACTCTGCTGATTAGAAAAGTAGCGGGGGGGTTGGGGGGTCGGCAGCCCCCCCCATGATGATCGAACAAATGATTCAATTGGGGCCAAAAATCTAAAAAGTAGCGAGGGGGGTTGGGGGGGGGGGGCGGCAGGATGATCGAAAAAGTGATGATTCAAGTAGGGGCAAAAAGGGGGGCTGCCGCATGATGATCGAAAAAGTGATGATTCAAATCGGGGCAAAAAATCTACAAAGTAGTGGGTGGTTGGCCCCCCCCATGATGATCGAAAAAGTGATGATTCAATTAGGGGTGCATTTTAATCGAAAGGGGGGGGCAAGAGGAACTCGCGATGCCGAGGATGCAGGACGCCACGGCCAAAAACCAACTGCGAAAGCAAAGGGTGCAAAGGGTGCAAAAAGCCAAAGCCAGAAAGCCCCAAAAGACCTGCCGGAGAGAAACTGGTAATGCAGAGGATGCGAAAAGCCAAAGCCGCAAAAGCCGCATAAACCCAATAAAATCGCCAAACAGAGAGGAACTGTGAATGCAGAGGATGCGAAATGAAAAGCCACAAAAGCCGCATAAACCCACGTAAAGGCCACAAAAGCCAAAAAGCCGAAAAGCCACCCACCCTGAAAAACAAAAAAATCCTGAAAAAAAAAATGGCCCTCGATTATCTACCTGAATCCTTCTCTCATTCCCTACTGAGCATCAGCAAGACTCCGAAACACCATTCCCTAGGAGCCCCTTTGGACCTCATTTTTTGAAGCCTTTGGGGGTTAGCAGTTTTCATATGTCTAGCAACCATGTCTGGAGTCAATGCCTGACCTAGCTGCAAAAGCTGGGATAGGACAGGTGTAAAACTAGCATGATCTTGACCGAAAAACACATACCCATAGGTGTCCTTTTTGGGAGCCCTGGCAGTTGATTGAACCAGCAGGTAAACCAGGGCCCTCTGTTTGTCAACCAAGTCAACCAAACCGTGACACCTACGCCCACAATCCTCCGACACTCTTCGGCATGCGACTGAAGTCCGAAACGGACCTGAGGGGACATCTGGTTTGCCATTGTTGCTGGAAGGTCTTTGAAAACCCCCTTCCTTTTTCTCCGTGTTCCGTGTTTTCTCGTCTTGGGTCTTGTTTTTCGTGTTTTTCGTGTTTGCTCTTTGACCCACCTGGGTCTTTTCCCGAAGGGCCGCCCATCCACAAAAAAACCGGCGCAGTCGAAAACAACTCCCCGGAGTCTCTCCGCGCGCCTCCGGCGGGCCTAGGCCACCAGAGACGGGGGGAAAGGGGGGTCGCAGTGGATGGTTGCGAAATCCAATTCGCACCACTTGGAAACCATGGGGAAACCATGACGTTTATTCGTATTTACGTTGGGGATTCCAATCATTCCAAGGTTTCTTGGATGGTGCAGGATTTCGCAACCATCCACAGTATGAATATGCTTTTCGCTTCTGTTGGGATTTGTTCTTGAGAGTCGATTTCACTGGACATGTTTCATGCTTGTTCCAGGCTGAAGCAAATTGTGGCTGTGTTTCTCGGACTTCGATTCGCCAAGTTAGTTGTTGGCAACCTAGGTTGTAATCCACTCATAAGCCTTCTTGGGTGGGTGGGGTTAAGCCAGTCATTTGTGGGTTATATCTCATGTCGTGGGAAAATCACTTACTAACTTGGCTCAACATGCAAGTAGGCACCCAAGACCGCAGGCTTGGATGCCGAGGGAAAAAAACACCCTGTGAAGGGTCCAAACGGCCACTACAAAAAGGGGACTCCTCTAAGCATGGTGGGTCTTGGGTTCCATGTGAAACCGTTGGGGAGTATTTGTGACTTAGCCTATAACTCGCTAATACTGTGGACGAATTCCATTTCGCACCACCTAAGCACCCCTGGTTTCTGCTGATTCCCATGTAAATACCAACAAACCATGGTTTTTCATGGTTTCAAAGTGGTGCGAAATGGATTTCGCAACCAGCCACAGCAAGTCCCCCATGTGAGCAAACCGTGTGGTTTTAAAGGCGCTATGGCACGGGTTTCTGGGGCTCTCAGGGATGGTGAGGTTTCGGCCCTAAAACCCACAGCCCGCACTCAACACCTGTGCTTGAGCCCCCTGCATAAAATAAAATACTACTATATCCAGTATAGGTTCCCTTTCAAACCACCAGGGGAAAACCACTAGTATCATGCAAATGGAAGTAACACAGGCAGGTGCTCAACAAACCTCAGATGATACAAAAGAGAGTCATGGTTGGGGGTTCAAACGGCCTGGAGACAAACTCTTGGAAACGTTCATGACCAGGGTGAACACCCAGGTTGCAAAGCCGAACCCAAGCGGCCGAAATCCGACTGGTCGCATGAAAAACTACGCGGGAAACCCAGCTGCGGAGCGGGCGCAGTACTGGATGCTCCTCCTGGCGTGCATAGCTGCAGGTGCGTGACACTGAGTGTGTCAAAGCCAACGACAGGTCTCAGTATGCAATATGCAACTTCAATTACTCTAAGCATTTGGGACTATCTCAAAATAAGGGAAGCTGACAAGTGGTCTGCGTTAAAACCAACAAAGAAAGGGTCGCCTCGAAAAATATGCCCGTCTTTTTTCAAAAAGAGCCCAAGCAAATGCAGCGACTTCACCAGCGCGCCCAATGTGAGATGCAACCGAACCCAAGAGAAGCCCCACGGGTGGCACGCAGAGCGGCCGAAAGATGTCAAATGCGGTCGTTGGTTGCGCGCGCGATGTGGAGTTCATCGAGGGCACGATAAATTTGCATACATGGAGTGTTTGGCATTGTTGATCGCTAATCATTTTTAGCTCTTATTGGGTGGCACGTCAAGCAAACGATGGCATGGCAATGAGTCAGCCAATGAAGGTTTCAGCTGCCTATGAGGATTACCCTCGCAAGTGCTGGGTAACACTCACACCCACACAAAGGATCCGACTGTATGCGCGATTTGCTCACATTTACCCCCACGAGTTCCTGCTGCGTCCGGAAGGTTTGCCGGCTCAAAGAGCTCGTCACCTGGCGGAAGTTTCGGCGGCAAGCACCAGAAGTCTCCAAGACCCCTAATGGGCGGCATTTCCGATGAGGATTGATGGCTGTCACAAGCACGGCCACAATGGCAGGCACTGAATTTGATAACAGGCTGCAATGTAGGGATTGGCCAAGAAAAGTCCAAACTTTCAATTTACCACAAAAAAGGTCTGTGGTGTTGGCACCAGCCTTTTTTCGTAGCTTGGCTTCTACAAACATAAACCTACCTAGAGTCTCCTTCTGACCCGGGTAACCCCTTCAGTTCGGGCTTTAAGTTAACGGAAGGAGACTCTAGGTACCACAAAAAATGGGCTTCCCCAAAAAAGGTGGGTAAGGTCCAGGAACTCTAAGCGTGAGTGGGGGCGTGAACCCGTGGAAAGTTGGGGAAACTTCCAGAGGGATGGGGCTCAACGAAAAGGATGCGAAGTGAAAACCCAGGGGACCTGACCATGCCTATCTTTGGAACATCTCACTTGGCTTCTGATTCTATCGCACAAATATCCATGGATGTATGTAGGTTCCGTTTTGAAAAGGCTTTAAGGAGGCACTTTGACCTGGTCCATTGATGCCTCTCACCTTCAGAATTGGCCGAGTCTCAGCATGCGACCATCCCAGGGTGGAAATTTAGTTCAAAGAGAATAAGCGACGGGTGCATGTCCAATTGTCTACCTTCCATTTGCTTGTTCGTCCTCTAGCCCAAAACATATTCCTGTAAATATATTTCTTTCAGCAACTGAAAGCTACCCTTCTGGCTTGGTCATTTCCAGGCAAAAGGAGCAATCCTGACAATAATTAGGAACCTTTGACATACCCACTGCTTGTCATCCTACGCCCACACGCAAGCATGCAAAGTCAACACCGCACTCCTAATGAGACATGGAGTAAGGGTTTAGTTTGAGAGTGCATGCGACACATGTTGGAAAACACCGGCTAGTCTACCTTGACTTGCTTTAATTAAGTGTCGGCGTGGTTGTGGTTTTGCAATGGACTGCTTTTGACTGGTTCGGGAGTTGGTTTGACAACGGTCAGAGTAATGTGAGCCACGCTCAGAATTCAAGCAGTTTCTGTAACCGAAATGGAACAAAACCTAGTGAGCTCCTGGTTTTGGTCGAGAAACTAGTGAGTCCCTCAAAAACCAACAGAAAAGGGTACCACCAAAAAGACACACACCTCAAAGGGAAAAAAAGAAGGGAACAATCCACATGGCCGTGACTAAAAAAGAAAAAGAAAAGCAAACCGCCAAACTGCCAACAAAAACAAAACAAAACAGGTTTCGGTCTTGCCACGCACCGCTTGGCATCTTTGGTTGAGCAGCCATGGCATCATGGGGCGTCCAACTCCCCCAAATTGAGCTCGCGCAAACACTCCCGCCTTCGGTGCCTCCGAGCACTCCAGGGCCTCGGCTCGTCAATACATGTACATATATATATATATGTATTCATATATATATATATGTATGTATTCATATATATATGCGTATGTATTCATATATATATATATATATATGCGTATGTATGTATGTATGTATGTATGTATGTATGTATGTATGTATGTATGTATGTATGTATGTATGTATGTATGTATGTATGTATGTATGTATGTATGTATGTATGTATGTATGTATGTATGTACTTATACATATATACATATGGTCACCTCCCCCGAGTCTTGCCAGTCATTCTTGCCAAGCAGATAGTAATGAGACGTGGCAGGACCTGCAAAAAAGAACCGTAGATACCAGTGTTTTGGTAGGCGTCAGTGCATATATATATATATATATATACACACCAACTCCCTTGACCCAATGCCTGATGAGATAGAATGCTTTTACTACTACACACGGCTCTCTGTATCGACTCAGTTGTCTGTGGCAGGTCATCCCTTCACTACGCTTTATCCAACTAAAATGCTGTCAACAAAAACAGAGAGGCTCACCATTTGGAAAAACACGCAACACTTCATTTTCAAAAAACTATGATTTTCTCAGATTGATGTGTTTCTTCCTGTACATCATCATGTGAAACACAACTATGACCTCTTATCACCACTAAAAAGTGACTCTGGCCATCATGTTCCTTCCCTTTCGTCTCCCCAACAAAACAACCCCTCCAGTCGCAGCCTTCGGAACCCCGAAGCGCCGAAGCGCCTCGCCCTCCGCCTCGGCCCCGCGCCGCGGCGCACGGTGGCGATCTCCTCGAAGTCCCCGAGGCCGAGGCCATCTTGCCAGCTGGACTCCTGGGCCTCAAGTGTTGAATCGAAAACCAACACCGCTGCCGGGCCTTCTCGGTGGTGGTTTTCCCTTGAAATCGCCAGGGCCTCGAATCTAAACCCCAGAAAAAACAAAAAAATCCCCGGATGTTTTTTTTGGTTTAAATATTTTTCGGCTTCCCCTTAAACCACCCAGCTTTATGCTCGAATCGAAACAAAAGCAAAAGACTCCTGGGCCTCAAGTTTTGATCGGGTCTTAAAAGCCCGGTTATCCCCAGTGAACATCCCAATCCCTACTAAAATATACTAAAATGCGTGGTGCACCTACCCCAAAATGGCCCCTTAAAACCACCATGTTGATTTGTTCTTGTTTCTTTTGTTGGGAGGGGTTATGCCCGGAATCTTGAGTACTTTGTTACTCTAATGTTGTGTTTGTTCGGTTTAAACGATTTATCTAGTATTGCTGGTTTTGTCATTTTGTATTGAAACCAAATACAGTGAAGTAGTGTTTACCTAGAGTCTCCTTCTGACCCCAAGAGAAAGGGGTAACCCCTGAAATTTTGGTGATGACCCCATGTTTAAAGGGTCAGAAGGAGACTCCTGGTGTTTTGTTGTTAATTGTTTTTCTGTTATTTATGTAATATGCGTTTCTTTGTTTAATCATCTGTTGCAGTTGGATGGGATTCATACTGTGGATGGGTGCGAAATCCGCTTCTCGCACTGTTCAGAAACCCGGGTTTATACTTTGATTCCCCAACATAAATACCAACAAATGTAACGTTTCTTTTCCATGGTGTCTTAGTTGGTGCGAAATGGATGGGAAGTCATTCCCGCTTCATTGAAGAATTCCCGATGCGGACTTCAGGCCCGCCAAGCTGATTCTTCACTGGGAGGTCCTGCGCCAGAATTTGAGATTGCAAAAAGGAACTTTAATCCCTACAATACAACATGGAACCCCAAAGGGGAGTCCATATTAATCTGTATATGGGAGCAACGGGCGGAATCTGTTCAGCCCGTGTAATTCTGCTTGGGGCTTGTTCACCGCCCCCCGCAAACCCACTGCCCCAAAAACCCGCAGCCCGAATGTTAAGGTCTCCCGCTTTTGGCTTTTCCGAAAGGTTTCCCAAACTTGGTGCTTTAAGCTGATTCAGCTACTGGGCTTTTGGTCTTTGACAAAAACAGTTTATTCCAAACAATCATCAAGCACATGTATCCCCACCTGGAAAAAGTTAATATACTTCCAATTAAAGCCAGCACGGGAAACAAAGCATATCAATTTCAGCAAAGCATACTTATTTCATGGAGTACATCCTGGTTACTCAAGCCTTGACAAAAATCATCCCCCTACTGTAAACAAGCTGTACTTTTGGGCTTGTCTCAAACTTAGGGCTCCATTTGGTTGCCCTCGAAAACGCACCACAAGGGGGGTCCGCAAAGACACGACTCGCCGACTTGGAGGTTCCAGAGCTCTCCGCCTGGTGGGACAGTGGCACCCGCAACCGCGCTTCCAGGTCTTGCTGCGTGAGGCTCTCCTGCAAAGGCGGCGCGAGAACTTGACCCTTTGACCCCAACAAATCCCCTTCCCACTACTTGATGGTTTGGTTTGGATCCCGGTGGTTTGGAGGATGAGGAGTGGTTTCCCCTTTACGCTCTACAAGAAACAGTTCAGATCCCTGGTCCAGCCTGCGAAAAAACATATCCCCCAACGCACCTCTGGAACCCTTCCCAAAACCTTTTGGAGCTCAAAAAATATGTTTGACATTTTGTTTACACCAAAATAAAGATCGTTTTGGAGACCTCGGATGGTCAATGAAAAAAAACACCAAACAAACAAATCCGTGTCTGTGCCACATCCAAACCAACTGACGGCCTGGAAAAAAAGCACCGGCCAGTAGACGATCCATCTAACAGCCTTCCAAAAAGCCTGGTTTTCACCATCTTTATCTCGAAACCTACTGAACCTAGTTGAAAAATCCAAGCAAACATCAAGGACCCCCAAACCTGCCAAACATACCAAACCTGCCAAACCAACAAAAATATACACCAGCGGAATCTCTCTGGACCTGAAGCCTCTGAATTAATCTGCCCGCTTTCGGTCCGGAATGCCGACGGCATCCACGAAGAACGCCTTCAAGTCGTCATCTTGGAAGCCTCGGCCCACACGGCAAGCCAGGCTCAAGCGATGTCATGTCCTTGCACCCCTCACCAGCAGCCCCGCTCGCCATTCTCCATGCTTGTAGAGCTTCGCTTCAGGATCGGTTTGGCACACCAGCAAGTTCGGAAAGACGTGTGGGCGGCGCCAATTGCATCTTGATCCCACACCTGCCCACCTTAATCAGATACGTCTATTCACGGGTGAACATTGCCTTCCCTGAACCGCATGCGGATGCCACACCTGCCATCTCCCTGCTTTCTCATGGAGAAGTTGAACGTTGTTCGCAGAAACACCACTACCACCCCCCGCCCCCCCCCCCCCCCCGGCAGCAAATCTGCGATCAATCGCAATCATGTGACGGCACTACACGGTGTTTCACACGTGGGAAGGGCGAGTAGTAAAAACCCAGGATGTACCACCGCCGCTTGACTATTGTCGTTGTCCCATTTAGAAGGGATCCTTCACTTTTAGGGGGAAACACACCCATTTGAAAATTAGGGTCGTTCAACCATATGGGTCTGTATTTTCTTGAAGGTACCCATGTTTGTTTGTGGCTTTCAAGGGAAACCAAAAGGAACATTGTATATTATTCTTGCTTTGTTTGGGGGGGTCCAAATCGCAAAGAAGACACCACAATCTCGTCGCTCAGTTCCAAATCCAAAAAAAACACCCATCTTGGCTGAGGATGCAAGCAAAACCCCTTCTCTCGGCGCGGGGCGATTCTTCAGTGCGAGCTTCGCAGCTTTCGAAGAGGCGAGGTCTGGATGCACGTCCCAAAATGCCTGCGATGCACGCGGGAAAGAGCGCCTAAGGAGTACAGGTGACCTTTTCGATAAAACTGCTGGCCCTGGGCCAATGAAACCAATGTCAACCAGGGCCATCTACTTCTAAGCAGAAGCTACAAAGGACACCTATGCTAAGGAGGCCCATGGGTAAGACGGTAAGACCAGCCATCCCGTAGATGGCCAAACAACTCAACCAGAAACATTGGTTTCCAACGCTAAACTGGCCCAACCCAATAAGAGACGAAAGTTGCTTAAAGTCCATAAAATTAGCCCTGTTTTCTTACCATGTTCAAAGTCACCCCCTGATAGTTTGAGGGGAAACCACCCAACTTCTGGGCCCAAGTAACCTCAAGGGAGTTGATGACCGCTCATGGCCGAGGGCACAGCCTCGAACGGGGAGACCATACTCCGTGGCGATACATGGAACGCATAGGTTGTGCACATGTTGATGTAAATGAACACCTACTTACCTATTGGAACCGAAATGTGCAAGAACCGTCTATAGGTTTTCCTGCTATCATTCAATCAGCTACTATAATCCAGCACCGCATCCTCCACCTCTTGCTGCAGGTTCTTGCCGAAGCATTTCTGCAAACCTGACTTTATCATTCCACAAGCTGAGTTAACAATCGGATCCCTGAGTAAAGGACCTTTCCCATGGCTTTCGCTGGTTATACCCCCGAATCAAGTGAGCTCGCCATAAATCAGGCGGATAGGTTGCATGGCGAGAGTCACAATCAAAACCTGGCAAGTGGCTCGGACCCGAAAGCACGAATCAAAAGAGTGGACACTTGCATCGATCTCAGGCAAGGGGACCGGAGAACATCCAAAAGGTTCAGTTTCCCTCTGGGTGGGTTGGGTTGGTGATGAGGCCGGTTTCCCATCCAAACCAAGGGTTGCCTGAAAGCTGAGGGGTCAAACAATTGCACCACACAGACACTGCCCCTAGCCCTGCCGTCCGATCTCGCACAAACGCGGCCCTGTAGCTTTCAGCTATCTGGGGAAAAGAGTTGAACAAACAAAACGAGGTTCGGAGGCTTCAACAAACAAAATGCCCCTTAGGACTTAGCTCGCATGCGAGACGCGACCCGGTCGCAACACGCCACCCCACACCCGTCCTCATGTGACTTCAGCCTTTTAGGCTTTGCCCACTCCTGTGCGAGCGGAAATCCAGCGAGCAAGCGCAATCTTGGCGCTAGGTACAGCTGGCATCGGAATGGGTCAACAAAAGCCCGCGGCCCTCAAGATAGAAGCAAAGCCTCCCTGAAACCGGTCTTGTTATCAGGCCAGCCGCAGGCACCACTCGCTTGCCCCAAACTCCCCAAACTCCCCGCCCCCCCCACCGCTTTCCAGGTCAAGACATCGAGGACAGCTGGCAGAAACCAATAATCCTTCTCACGGCCGGAATTCTGTACTTTCTTGCAGCCCCAAACAACCTTGATTGATTTGCCGGCGGGTTCTATGACATCGCAACTTTTGGAGGTTCCAAATAGAATTTAAAAAAATCCAACCTTTGCCTCCCAATTGCTTCACCTTCGGTTGAGACTACCCCCGGTAACCTCTATACATACAAACCATGTATGTTAGTCGGTATCATGTCAACCCTCGACGAAAAAATAGAGTACTTACCATGAGAAACCAAAACTTTCAAAACATACCCTAACAGAAAGGGTACCAAACACGGGAAACCAGAAGCCTCTAAAACTAGCCCAGTCAAATTTCCAACAGCAGTGCTTGGATTAGAAAGGATTCAGAACAATTGCCTATCCCCTGTCAACTTCACCCTATCCACCCATTGGTCTGGGTGAATTATTGTATTTCCTAGGTCGGTAGGTCGAATTTGTTATTTCGAAGGTCGATCTGACGGCAACTTCTGAAACCCCATCAATAAGGGCTCCAGGCGGCAGCCCTTAAATACCCCGCGTGTTTAAAAGGTTGGATCCCCCCAACGTGGAATTCTGGGTGATGCAACGGACAACAGCTCAATTTTCATCCCGAAATGCGGCTCCACGGAGGAAACATGACGGGGGAGGGGGGTCCAGCAGCGCATTGAATACTGCGTATTCAAGCAGCGAATGTGGGTGGCGGGCATGACACAACAGGATTTCTCCCAGGCCCGTATTTCAGGATTGCTAGGTCAAATTCATAGTGAGGTTGGGTGACCTCGCTATAATTTACCCAGATTGGTAATGATTCCCGTGACCTAAACCATGGTAGTGGAAGATTGCCCTTTTTGTGACACCACAGCATTACGCAATCTTCGTGACTGCTCTATCACTTTCAGAAAAAAACCGTTCGGAGACAAAATTGTGTAACACCCTCAATGCCTTTTTTCCAGTACCAAACGGAAATGGATTGACAGTCGCGAGAAACTCGTTCCCAATTCCATCTGCAACGTGGCGTCACATCCTCTATCCCCACACGGATTTGATGGGGGTCCCCCCAAAAAAGTGGTTGCGAGAACCACTTTCAGAGGCCCAGTTTGAGTGGCTGGGGATCCTAAGTCGCAAAAGAAGGGCGTGGCGGTTTGCAAACTGTCTGTGAAAGGCGAGTCCTTGTCCGTGAGCACAATCAAGGCCTGCACCACTTCGAACAAGCAAAGCGTTGAGTGAGCGCATATCTACGTTTATGTTTGTAATGTTGGCCCCACATAAATCAACCACAGTTTATCAATAGGGGGGGGTGTCCCTGGGTTTAGTGGGGAATCACTTTTGGAGGGGAACAGGCCCCACCCCCTATTAAAAAAATGTTGGTTGATTTACCGTGGATGGACGAAATCCTGCACCGCCTAAGAAACCCTGGAATGATGATTCCCCAATAAATACCAACAAACAATGGTTTCAACCATGGTTTCTTAGGTGGTGCGAATTGGATTTCGTCCAGCAGTATGGGGTCAACGGTAGAACTCTACTCCATGCCAAGGTATAGACTCACTTGGCAAGTGACCAGCCCAAAAAAAGTGTACGCTTGTTGGGCCACCACTAAAACAAAGGGAGAGCCACCAAGGAAAAAAGTGTAAAGTGTGTCCACTGGCTGGGTGAGTAGAAAAACCAAAGATGTTAAAACCACAGGCTGCTGGGCCGCGCTCAATCAAAAACAAGCTTGGTGGTGAAAAAGGTACAACGAAGCAAATCCCCTGGGCGAAAGCGCAAAAAGGTAAAGTCTGGCAATGAAACGTGACCTTTCCCCACCTTCCCTGGGCGAAAAGATCATCAAACCACAGAGATCTCCAGATCTCACTCACCAGACGGCGCCGCAACGCGGCTCAACATGGAAACGTCCAAAAATCCGTGCGTGGTTGCGGTTGTTCCCTCTGCGCAAAAAGTAAATTTGTCTGGGTTCCGAAAATCTTGCCCTGTTGCCCGAAAAGTTAGAGTCCAAAGGTCCAGCCAAACAGCCAGAATCTCCTCGTGGGGACCCTCGCGAAAGCGAGTTCCCTGATAATTTGGTAGTCAACACTTTGGGTGATTTGTGGTTTGACGCCATGGTTATCCGTAGTAAGAGGGAGAAGTGGGAACCCATTTCAGATTTTGTTGTTGAAAGCTGAACTTTGTTTGTCGCAAACACACAGTTTCCAACTGATTAGCCAACACAGTGGATATTATACAACGCTGAAGTTCGACCCGGGATGAATACACTATGACCTAATGGAAAATTGGAGTGAGACGAAGGTTTTGCAGCGGTTTTATATCCTGCAAGCAAAAGGGTTTCTTTTGACCGCGGCGAAAAATGTGGGGGTGTGTTTCTAAACAAAAATACCAAAATGAAAGCCCTGACACAACAAATGAAGATCCTTCTCCGGCCCCACCTCCCCCCCCCGGAATTCCAGTGTTCAGTCTTCTCAAAAGGGAAACTAAGTCACAATCAAAACCTGGTAGCGAATAGGTCCAACCAAATCCATGTAACGAATCAACAGAGCCAATATCCTCACCTGCTTCTAGTGAAGTGTTGGTCAATCCTCCACAATCCAGATTGGACAACCACCAAGGAGATCTCGTTCGTAATCCATGGTCAGGATAAGGATTGCCTTTGAACAGCCCGTTTTGATAGTGGCTCAACTGGACCCTGCCTCATCCCCCCTGCCTCAAGGGGGAGGGGGGTGGGGGTCCCACAATTCCATCTATTCAGTCTTCCCCACGAACGGGAAAATGGAACCCTACATGAAGATCTCCAGGGTCGAAAGCCCCCTCCCCCAATTCCATTTTGAAGGGGGGATCCTGCCTCGTGCTGGAAGGCTAAACCAATTGCGCCCACAGTGCGAGCGCGCTCCTCGACATGCAAAGCCATCCGAACTCGCGAACGAAAAGTCTCGGTGTCGCAAGCAAACACGCATTTCTAGAATTGAATGGTCGACCGCCATGAAGTATCAAGGAGAAGGTAAATATAGATTAACTCACGTTTCACACTGCATGTAGGCAATACATATATATATATATATCAACATTTGACCCATTTGGAGAGTAAGTTTAGGTAAACATTACTTTCATGGATTGTTCTTTAAAAGAAGCCAAAGCTGTGTGTGTGTGTGTGTGTGTGTGTGTGTGTGGACACCCCTGTGAGCCAAGGGACCAGTCATGACGTTTGCGCATCCGGCGCTTCAATATTTTTACACATCATTGTGGCTTTGCATAGCGGGAAATTTCGGCATAAGATCTCTGAATCAGGAGACTTTAATTCGTGGAGTGACTATTCGAGATTTTTGCACATCAGGTCCTTTTTGCACAGCAGGGGGCACAGGTGTGCTGCTCGGCTCCTGTGCCAACGAAGACGGCCGAGCAACACAGTGATATGCGTTCGGGACGCCGAACGCACGTACCTGCTACCCGAGTGTTTCTTCGAATTGAATCTCTTTGACGACGATGACTATCTTGGAGCCCCCGCGGAAAATGGCGAGAGGCTAAGCCAAAAACCTCCTTTGGAATGGCATGAGGCTAAGCCAAAAACCTCGCTGAAATGAAATGAAATGGAATGGAATGGAATGGCATGAGGCTAAGCCAAAAACCTCAGAAGTTGAAGCTCGAACACCAGATTCGAAGACAAAAGTGAACTGCTTCAAAACCCACAGTGGTTCGTCTCATCCCTCAGTTTACAGCAGAGTATCAGACTGCAGAGGGAGGACTGCACAAGTGTGTGTGTGTGTGTGTGTGTGTGTGTGTGTGTGTGTGTGTGTGTGTGTGTGTGTGTGTGTGTGTGTGTGTGTGTGTGTGTGTGTGTGTGTGTGTGTGTGTGTGTGTGTGTGTGTGTGTGTGTGTGTGTGTGTGTGTGTGTGTGTGTGTGTGTGTGTGTGTGTGTGTGTGTGTGTGTGTGTGTGTGTGTGTGTGTGTGTGTGTGTGTGTGTGTGTGTGTGTGTTTTGTCGTCCCTCTAAACCTGCAAAAACGCGAAGTTGCGTGGGCTTCATGCCAAAACTGGGTCGGCAGATCAACACGGAACTCGGGGGAAACAATATATATATATATATATGTTTATAATATGTATATACATATATAAATACATATATCTATATATATGTATACATATGTATATATATAATACATAATATATATATATATATGTATAGATTTCATATGGATGCGGATTTTGATAGGGGGTCCTGTGGGCCCTTTGGTGGACATCATTTAGGTGGGGACATTCATGTTCCCCGCTTGAGGTGATTCTCAATTGAAATTCATGGCCCACAATCTCCATGTAAGGGATGCTCCCAGATGGTTGGAGTCCTTTCTGCTTCTCCTGTAAAGTGAGCAACCGTCCAGAAACGACACATCCGTGCGAAGTACAGTGTGTCATCGCCCGGAAACTGGCACGTACCCTAATCCAGGTGCTTGTGGCTAACTTTTCTTTCGCGAGGTTTCTTAGACAGAGATGCTTTTCGAGATAAATGAAGCCGTCTTGACCTGATAGCTCTTGTCTTCCAAAAACCGGAGGACCACCTGTAGAAGGAAAACCCAAGGAAACACCTTTTCGATAACGGTCAAACTGATTTCACAAACCATCGGAACATATTTTGTATGGCTGTGCGGTGCAACAAAAATACTAATAAGGAGGGTCAAAATAGGACGGAACCAACAAATGGTTTTTTGCTGGCTCCGTGAAATTAACCCCGCCCCAAAAAAGGGCACCCTCAAAAAAGACACCACATATTTGGGTGACCAAAAATGGAACCCTGATAATTAAATGTAAACAAGGGCTAAAACCTGCGGTCCCATATCCCGGTTTCATTTTGGCCCACGCTTTCGCACGCCGCTCCTCTTCCGCTTCTGCTTGACAGCATTTGGCCAGAAACTTGTAGACTTGGACCTGAACAAGGGCGCGCGAGCTGCCAGTGGCTTAGTTTTTGTTCAAGCCTCAAAACTCAAAACGCTTGAAAGGAACCCCACTTTTGACTTGTGAAAACAAACTACAACGCAAACTTTATTTCTTACAGCTACGAAGAACTATGCCCCTAGGACTTGATTTGGTGTGAGAGTACCCTTCCGATCATGGAAGACAGGAGGCTTTCGGACTGTGAGAAGGGGAGCCCTGTCCACGTCCCTGGTTAAACAAGATACCGGCGAATGATCTAGGTGGCTGGTCAAAAACGGGTACCCAAAATTCAACCTTGGTAAATGGAAGTATAGACTAAAATCTGCGGCCCCCTGGTTGTTTTTGACCCACAGCCAGGTCTAGGGTGCCAGAGAGGCAGGCTCAACGAGGAAGAATACTGAGATGATCCCCCTACCTTCAGGAGGGTGGGGGGTCCCAGTTCCATTGATCTAGTCTTCCCATAAGAAGGGAAAATGGAACCACAAATGGAATTCCAGGGATCACCCCCCTCCCCAATTCCATTAAGGGGGTGGGGATTCAGATCAAAGGGTAGGACGGTCATGTCTCCCTAGCACCTAGACAAATCTTGGGCCCCCATATCTGGGGTGCCCCGCAAATAATATGCTCAGAGTCTGCTTCCGATCTCCAGCACCCCCCACACTACTCTTGGACATGGGATTTTGGACATGGGAAAAAGCAGTTGGGGTTTGGGAGAGTCTTAACGCTCAACTCTGACCCTTGGGATTCAGTTCCCATTAACACAATCCCGAAAATTTCAAACAGTGAATCGTGGGATGACAATACTGTACCCATAGAATTGGCTTCAATCTGAGGCATGGCCAAACGGACCTGTGGCGAAATTTGGGACAAGGCTTCCAACGGGAACCCCAACATGAAAAGTTGACCTCCCTGAAAAGACCATCCAAGAAGGGGTCTTTGCCCAAAACATGCTCGAGGTACCAAAAGATGCGGTTCCCGCAAAGGAAATCCCACGTTTCGTCGGTCAAACCTCCCTTGGTTCCCTTATTGGAAATCATAGTACAATGCTTATGCAGGATCCTTACAACCAGGTAAATAAAACCATCCCAATGCTAAGCCCAAGTAAAGGAACCTGTCTCTGAGACCCTTGTCTTGACTGAACCAATTGTGCCATGGCCTCGGAGCTGTGGCGAGTAAACTCAGGGGTCCTTACATTATACAGTAAATTATACACCTGAACATTGCAACTTGTAATTGGTGGTTTCCCTTTACTTTGGTGTTGAAAAAGCAAGATGTTTCAACTGGTTGCAACATGAATTGCTTTCAAGCCCTGTACACTCCATGGCTACTTGGGAGCTCGATTCGCAACCTTACCCTCCCTCCGACTTTGGAAGGCTTGGCTCCATCAGGTCAGCCCAAGGGAGTGCAACCGTTCGGTTATAACCCGATCAGTGGCCCATTGAGTGGAATGGAACATCCAAGTAGCTATTTGGTACCCAATCTCATTATCCTGGTTGATGACAGGCAATATGAAAAGTATCACCTTCAAAACAAAAGCAAACGAGCAGCGAATCAATGAAATATGCGCAAAATGTGGGTCTGTCTATTAGTGGATCCTCCCAAAGATTGATCAATATCCCTGTCCCCCAAATGACCATGAGCAACTCTTCCCATTTAGTGGGACATATCATCGGTCTGGTTGCTTAGTTCTTTACCCCAAAGATCATCCCATGGTAAAGGACCCTTTTGATCAACTGCCCCCCCCCCTGTGCCGGGCTTTTGGACCGAGGTGAGTCCAGGAGCCCTGCCGCGACCTGCTGCATCTCCTGCAGAAAGGCTGCGGCGTTGGGAGACTCCGGGCCTGCGCTCGCGCGAGACACGAGCGCCCAATGTGTGGCTCCAAGTGGGGAAGGCTTAGGCCAGCCCAATGAAGCCAAGTAACCATCTAGCTGGAAGTTGCTCCCTCTCGAAGCGAACGAGCCAAAAGTCGATCGCCTTTGGTGCTTTGGCTGATTGGTACAAACCCAGTCACTCCTCTAGCCGTAGATTCCCCATTTATTTAAACCATCGTTCTTTTCAAAATTAAAGGGCCGGATAACCCCACAAGTCTATGCTTATTGAAGTATGCGACACTTGCATCTGCCGAGCAGCGAATAATCCCAAATCCGAGACATGCAAAGACCCTCACATGCAAAACCTTCACGCAGTCAGCTATGTCGAAAACTCTCAGCACTTTGTTTTTCGCTCTGGCAAATCGAGGGGTCGCATTGGCATCGCCAATGGCATATGTCAGCGGCATATGTTTAACATATGGCTTGAAGTGCCATCGCGTCAGGCGCAGCATGTATCTGCCAGCCTGGCCCCATGCATCCTGCGCTGTAAGGCGCTAAGTACTTCAAGACGAAAGCCTTCCAAGAGCGGAACCCCATTTCTGCGGGCTTCTTTGCATTGCAGCTGGTTCTACAAGCGTATATTGGTCGCTCCCGCGACCGCAGATGCAAGCAACTTCCAAATCATCCACGCGTCCGAATCTTTCGATTCGGGTGTCCTGAAGTGCGGCTCGATGATGTGTTCTAAAACGGCTGCAAATGCTGCCATTTAGACAGCTGCCAAACGCTGCCCCTGCCACGCAAACACGCGCTCAGATGCACAGAATGCTGCGCCTGCCACGACTTCGGCAACGGCATCTCCAAAGTGCTGCGCCTGTCACGATTTCGCGCGCCCCGAGCCGCGCGCGCGACAACATCCCAGCCCTTTAGACAGCTGCCAAATGCTGCCCCTGCCACGCAAACACACACTCAGATGCACAGAATACTGCGCCTGCCACGACTTCGGCAATGGCATCTCCAAAGTGCTGCGCCTGCCACGATTTCGCGAGCCCCGAGCCGCGCGCGCGACAACATCCCAGCCCTTTAGACAGCTGCCAAATGCTGCCCCTGCCACGCAAACACAGCCACGACTTCGGCAACGGCACCTCCAAAGTGCTGCGCCTGCCACGATTTCGCGAGCCCCGAGCCGCGCTCGGCAATGGCATCTTCAAGGTGCTGCGCCTGCCACGATTTCGCGAGACCCGAGCCGCGCGCCCGACAACATCCCAACCCTTTGGACAGCTGCCAAATGCTGCCCCTGCCACGCAAACACACACTCAGATGCACAGAATGCTGCGCCTGCCACGACTTCCGCAATGGCATCTCCGCCCCGAGCCGCGCGCGCGACAACATCCCAGCCCTTTAGACAGCTGCCAAATGCTGCCCCTGCCGCGCAAAAACACACACTCAGATGCACAGAATACTGCGCCTGCCACGACTTCGGCAATGGCATCTCCAAAGTGCTGCGCCTGCTACGATTTCGCGAGCCCCGAGCCGCGCGCGCGACAACATCCCAGCCCTTTAGACAGCTGCCAAATGCTGCCCCTGCCACGCAAACACACACTCAGATGCACAGAATGCTGCGCCTGCCACGACTTCGGCAACGGCATCTCCAAAGTGCTGCGCCTGCCACGATTTCGCGAGCCCCGAGCCGCGCGCGCGACAACATCCCAGCCCTTTAGACAGCTGCCAAATGCTGCGCCACACTCAGATGCACAGAATACTGCGCCTGCCACGACTTCTCCAAAGTGCTGCGCCTGCCACGATTTCGCGAGCCCCGAGCCGCGCTCGGCAATGGCATCTCCAAAGTGCTGCGCCTGCCACGATTTCGCGAGCCCCGAGCCGCGCGCGCGACAACATCTGCAGCTGCCAAATGCTGCCCTGCCACGCAAACACACACTCAGATGCACAGAATGCTGCGCCTGCCATGACTTCGGCAATGGCATCTCCAAAGTGCTGCGCCTGCCACGATTTCGCGAGCCCCGAGCCGCGCGCGCGACAACATCCCAGCCCTTTAGACAGCTGCCAAATGCTGCTCCTGCCACGCAAACACACAGTCAGATGCACAGAATACTGCGCCTGCCACGACTTCGGCAATGGCATCTCCAAAGTGCTGCGCCTGCCACGCTTTCGCGAGCCCCAAGCCGCGCGCGCGACAACATCCCAGCCCTTTAGACAGCTGCCAAATGCTGCCCCTGCCACGCAAACACACACTCAGATGCACAGAATGCTGCGCCTGCCACGACTTCGGCAATGGCATCTTCAAAGTGCTGCGCCTGGCACGATTTCGCGAGCCCCGAGCCGCGCGCGCGACAACATCCCAGCCATCCCAGCCGCTCCTGCCACGACTTCGGCAATGGCATCTCCAAAGTGCTGCGCCTGCCACGATTTCGCGAGCCCCGAGCTGCGCGCGCGACAACATCCCAGCCCTTTAGACAGCTGCCAAATGCTGCCCCTGCCACGCAAACACACGCTCAGATGCACAGAATGCTGCGCCTGCCACGACTTCGGCAACGGCATCTCCAAAGTGCTGCGCCTGCCCCTGTGAGTGAGTGAGTGAGTGAGTGAGTGAGTGTGAGTGAGTGTGAGTGAGTGAGTGTGAGTGAGTGAGTGAGTGAGTGAGTGAGTGTGTGTGAGTGAGTGTGTGTGAGTGAGTGAGTGAGTGAGTGAGTGAGTGAGTGAGTGAGTGAGTGAGTGTGTGAGTGAGTGAGTGAGTGTGTGTGAGTGAGTGAGTGTGTGTGAGTGAGTGTGTGTGAGTGAGTGTGTGTGAGTGAGTGTGAGACAGTGAGTGTGAGTGAGTGGGCGGCGGGGGCGGCGGGGCGGGCGGCGGACGGCGGGGCCGGACGGCGGACGGCGGGCGGCGGGCGCGGAGCGGTAAAAGTAAGAACCCCACACAAAGATGTGGGGAAAAAGCAGGAAGCCGCTTTCCCCGGAGGTTTCTTCGAAAGATTCGGATCCCTGGGGGTCGAATGGAGTTGGAAGGTACCTCTGGAGCTCCGGGACGATTCGATCAGGGCGGGCGGGCTGTGCCTGCGATGCGCTTCTGCCGCTCCTCGATGGGTATCCGACTCACCGCCTCTGCCTCGCGGAAAGAAACATCGGCTCTTCCCCCCTGCCGTAAGTGGGAGGGCGGGGGGGAATTAGCAATGTGCTTCGAACCAATTTCGTTTAACATTTGATAAGTTTGACTGCTTCTTGATATTTTTCTATTGCATAACTGACATTGATCTAGCCTTCCCCATAAGAGGGAAATGGGTTGCCATAAATGCAGATCTCCAGGGGTCGAACGACCCCGTCCGCCAATTCGACATTTAAGGGGGTGGGCATACCTGTTTCAAGAGGCCAACCGCTGCTCGTTGCTGTGGGGTGCTGGAAAGCGAACCCTATCGGACCTCCAGGTTTTGGGGATCCCACCCTATCCCTGGGCGGCCTGTACCATCGAAGTGTTTTTGTTGGGTATCTCCCATGCTAGGAAGCCTTGAAGAAACCTCTGCGGCCAAGGAGAAAGGAAGTCCAGAACAATGGAATGTCTATCAAGTTTGTGGGGAAAAGGTGCCAAACCCATGGCTGCCCCTGAAACTCAGATGCCCAGTGTGCATGGGAGAAAATGGTCCTGTTTGTTGGTGTTGGTTCGGTTTATTGTAAACGGGAACCCTTCCCACAGAAAATTGAACAGAGGGCGGAATCCACTGGGCAACTTTTTGGGAAATGAGAAGAACCGCACACCTATCCCCTTTTCTCCACATTCCTCACCCACCCCACCCCATGTGACACGCAATCCGCCTGCGTCACCAAGGCTCGTAGTCCTTCCAGGAACTCTGAGACCTCCGGAGCACTCTTCGGAGCCCACTCCGAGACATGCAGCGGCGGAGGGGGGGTACAATAATAATGTATGGACATTGTACCAAATTGGAACCTTGGTAAATGGAACCAAAGACTGAAGCCTGCGGTGTGCCCTAGCTCTTCAATTTTGGGCCACACCCAAATGGCGTTAGATTTCGGGGCCACCAATGAAGGTTCGGACCACAGAAAAGGGTCGTTTTCAGGGCGCAAGATGCTTAGGGAGGGGCGCAAGAAGAGACACATCGTCAAATAAGGCCAAATAAGGCCAAATAAGGCCAAACAAGGTGGACTAAAGCCAATCAAGGCGAAACAAAGCCAAGTCGCCAAATGGGGCCACATCAGCACGAGGCAAAAGGCACAATGCAATTCTAAAATCGAAGGAAGCACATTATGGCGAACCCACAAATCATGTTATGATTGATTTGAAACGCTTTATACCCATTGAAACAACAATTGTTGGTTGTCAAGCCTTGCACAGCTGGGCACACTGTCCAATGACGAACAAACCCGCCCGGGCCGCTTTTGCAACGCACGCGCTTGAGAAACTTATCGAATACATGCCTCTGTAGCATGGTCAAACATTTATGCGTGTTTAAAACTGCTGACCCCATAGGAGACTGGACCACACGGTTATGGATTCCCGAAACTATCCTTTCAAGTCGTTTGATGGTCCTTGTCAAACCCAAGAAATTTGGAGTTTGACCACGCCACATATCGGCACAAGTGTTCGGAAGCAGCTTCTGTGGAGAGCCGCCCAATGATCTCAAGGCGTACCGTGCGCTGAAGCGCACAAGCATGCTGTTGGATCTCCTACATCCATTTCCTTAAGCCAGTCATGATCATTATCCTCTAGCAAAAGGTGACCATTTATTTCCTTGAGCTATTTCATCTATTTACAGAAAGCAGTCCCAACCATTTCATCCATTTACTTAAGGCCTTAAGCAAATGGACACCTAGGACACAGTGAAACAAGCCTGGAGCGAGCCACCGTGGCATACGCGACTCAGACTGTCAGACAGTCTCAACCGTCCTGAGGCGAGCCAACATAATGCCAAGGACAAACCGAAAGACAAATGTAGTTGCTGGCTATCCACGAGAGTGGCTGAATTTCAAACTGCAATTCAGGTGATTTGATGATGAAGCTTCATAAATCCGCTGGGAGCATTGTGGCAACCACACTTAGTAAACCTTCAAGGGTGCCCACCACTGGGAGACCCTCCAAATGACCTATGGAGAAGCTTCAACCAGTATGGGTCGCAATGGGTGGCTCGTCGTTTTGTTGGAGTTGGTGCCTCCTTTGTTGGTGGCTTTCAAAGGAAACCAAAAGGACAACTGAAGCCTGTTTGGGGGGTCCCCTAAAAAGACACTTTAGGAAGGTAGTTTGACTTCTAGGATTTACGTGGGTGTCTTTTAATGATTTGGACCCAACAACATGCTTGGTGTCAAAGCCACCAAAAAAAACTACCCTCAAAAACGACACACCCACATGACGGTTCCCCTTAGTCTTAGCCTCAGATTAATCAACCACAGTTCAGTAGTACAGGAATGTCTGTGGGGTTTGGTGGGGAACCAGACTACTTTTGGACGGGCTCCCTATGAGGGCGGATTTATGAATCCGAGGTCAACACCTGAACAATCCATGTAAAACATACCAACATTTCACCCATGCAGGGAAGATGTGTGTAAACATCTAGCATACAGTCGGAGTGTTAGGCTTACTTTGAACATGGGCACATGCCGAACAAGCGCCAATCCCCTTCAAACGGTCAGTCACGTGCCCCGCAGTTCTCCTCGAAATCCAGGTCCACCAACTTGTACTTGAGGAGCACTTGGCCATTTACTTGCTGCCCACGCTTCAACTGGACCTCACCTGGAGCGAAAAGCACGAATCAGGTTTGGTCAGTCGGACTCGCCAGACACGTTTCGGCATCAGAAAGGACCCTCCCCCAGAGGATTCCCGAAATTGGAACCTACGGCTCCCATGAGAGGGTACCTGGACTCTCCCCGTAACCTCCAAATATCCTCTGCTTTTGGTTTGTATCTTCTGAACAACCTGGCTTTCCGTAGTAGAGACTTCCTTTTTCAGCAAGGGACGACACGATACCCTTAAAAACAACAACAAGTATTTGTAGTAGGGGGCACACATGATGGTCCATCCCAATCCTCCATGTGAGAACACATTTCCAGTAGCGATATATTCCCTTTCAATACCAACACGGGAAAAAAACAACAATATTCACTTCAGGCACACCACCGATCGCAACTACAAGCTTTTGTCCATCGACAGCATTAATAAGGGATGGTTTCCCTCTTACCCAAATTGGGGGCCTTGGCAGCGCTTTTTGTTCAAGTTGGGAGTGGACAAAGGCAGCAACCCAGTGAAAATCAGGCTGGTTGAAACAGGGGCCATATTGGGGTGGCTCATCTTTTCTTGTGTTGGTACCCCTTTGTGCTGGCTTTTAAAAAGAAACCAACAGCTGAGTGAAGGGTCTACATCCTAAAAAAAGACACACCCATATCCCCGAATTGTTCAAACTCCGTAGGAAAGTATGATTTACATGTGTGTTGTTTGATGCATTTGCCCCCCGCCCAAAAAAAAAGAAAGAAAAGGGGCTAACCTCCAACAAAGACACACCCTGATGGTTCCCCCAAAAGTCTTAATCCCATATTTGTTCAACCACAGCTTCGTACGGGGATGTCTCCGTTTCGGACTTCGAGGGGGCCCCCACCCCTGGCACGGCTCTTCTCGCCTCGGGCGATGCCGGGCCCCAAGACTGCGGGGAAGGCCAAGCTGCCTTCCTCGGGCTAGTTGCGTGAAACGCGAGGGAAAGGCTCGCATGGCTCATTTGGCTGTGGCTCATAACTAGCGACTTGGGGTTACGCAGGTTGTCCTTGGCGCCATTTACCAAGGTGCCATGTTGGTACATGTTTTTGACCCACAGCCATTTGGCTGTGGTTGTCAAAAATACCGGGTAACCCCAAAATGGGTTGCCTTGGTAAATGGAAACATGGACGAACACCGGTTTTTCAGTGGTTAAATTTTCACCCACACCCAGTTCCTTTCCCTGGCTCCTCTTATGGATTGGAGGCAGTAGAATCCCAAACAACCCGACTATATTTAATATGTACCAAAAGTTGACGTTCAGGGTGAAATCTCTAAGCAAATCAGCCTGTCGTTCTTTAGGGGACCCACAAAAATGGGTGGTTTTCCTGTTCATTTCCCTTTCAAATCAACCAAAAGGGGGTACCTGGAGTCTCCTTCCAACATGGGGGTCAGTAGGTCAGTACCCAACATTAAGGGGCTATGACCCTTTTTCAGGAGTGTCTAGAAAAGGGGCTCATTCACTTGCTGGTGCGATAGCTAGGGAATGAGGGAAGGGGATTCCCTTACATGAAACCATAGAGGATGGTTAGTTGGGGTCATTCTCTCATTCCCTACTGAGCACCAGCAAGTTAAAGTAATGGGGGAGGCGCTCTCCATCACAAACCACAGTGGCGGTGCATCAGGGCTATAATTTAAAGGCGCTGCCACCATGCAACCTATCTGACCAAGTTGAACCCTACCCTAAGGCATCAGAAAGAAACCTCCATTGCAGGGGTCTGGATCTCCAAATTCAAATAACCAGCTTCCCTCTAATTTGTGGTTTGGATTGGCGGGTTGGAGGTTAAGTGGCGGCTTCCCATTTACGCTCGGCAAGAACCGAGTCAAACCCCCAAACCACCAATTGGGGGGGGTGAGGAAAAATACACCAAAGGCAAACGGCTCTCCAATTGGCTTCCCTTGAAAACAACAAACAAAGGGGTACCCACAAAAAATGACATACCCAACTGGCCGTATCTGTTTTGAGGGTACCCTTTTTAGGGTTGGCTATGGAAACCAAAGGGACAACCGGAGCCAGTTTTTGGGAGTCCCTCTTACCCAGACATACCCAGAGTCTCCATGACCCCTATAAAAAGTGGTCAGAACCCCTAAATTTGGAGTAATGACCTCATTTTAAAGGGTTGGACTCCGGATCCAGACAGAGCCCTTTGACGCAAGGATCTCCCACCAGCGGATCCCCCAGGATCCCGAGGTGAACCTTCCGCTTGTCGAAGACTCGGACGACCAGGGTCCTGATGGACAGCCAATTTCCCCGAAAAAGAACACCGAAAAGCCGCTGCCGGGAAAGTCCCTTTAAAGTGGCAACCGAAAGGTGACACGTTCTCCAAATACCCTCCTTTGTTAGCTTGTTTTTCAATACCCTGGTTTTCCATGGCAAATACCTGCTTTTTGGGTAGAGGGATGACATGATACCCACAGAAAAGGCGGGTATTTGGAGTAGGGACATTGGCACCTAAAAGGTGATGTTTCAAACCGCGCATACTCAAGGGAAACACAGGGAACTCTGCTATACTATATTTGCGAGGATGTACTTTGACCGCTGTTGGGCTGCTGAAGTAGATCTTCAGCTGACCACTGGTAGGTAACCAGGGGATCCTGTCAAATCCAGAGGGAAAAAATACCTACTATATTGACTACATCCAATACTGAGTCAGAGTCAGAGCAGGAGGGGCCATGGAAAGATCATCATGACGCTTTGTGGTCCTTCATGGCCTCTAATAATAGCTATATAATTGTCTCTATTAGGCTGCAATGGCTCATCGAAGGCGAACTTCATCATAGCCCAAACATGTTGACATCGTGTCTACCACCAGATGGATGTTTGCCCCCAAATCCAGGATGCAAGAGCGCTTGTTCAATGCTGAGACCGAGGAGTAACAAGATCGTGCATCCAAACCCCTGCAAGGCGGTCAGAAAAGGATCCCCTGCAACCAGTTGACCTTCTCTGCCACATGTTTCTTTTGTAGCAAACCAATGGTCTGAAGCATATCCATCCCGCCAACGACTATGTGTTTCTCATTTCCGAAACCCTAAGTGCAGTCCAAACGGTGGCGGGGTCCTAAGTGCTGGTCCCCTTTCTGGTCTCAAAACGGTTCAGGCCACTGCCTTTGGAGACATGGCGGTTGCAACGGACATAGCGTGGATCCCCTCAACAAGACACCACACATTGGAATTCTGTGGGAAAACCGGGCGAATACCCCAAGCCCACCTCAACCGAAGTCTCATAAGATGTCATATGTCCTGGCTGTAGTATATATATATAGATATACTATATTTCTTACCCATGGTACGGTTCAAGCATACTGCTCCAAATACCGGCTTGTTTTAGTGCATTTTGGAACAAGGCCCGGAATGCTAGATACCTTGTGTCATCCGGCATACCCTGAAGGGCACAGGTTCTTCGAACAAAAAAACACGGCGCTTGCAGGTTAAGCATCAACATGCACTGACGCCCGAGTCTCCCTGCGGAACCTGACCCAAAAACCAGGAAGCGTCTAGCCCCTTCGACGGTCAAGTCACCCAAGGAGGTCCTTGGACATGGGGCCTTTGGGGGTGAAAGGCCCTATTAGAGTCCAGGGGGCTTTTAGGGTAACGAGAAACAACCCCAACATTGATGCCAGAACCTCTATGCAACAGAGAGAAGATAACGGCTCATACCCTGGGGTTCAATCAATTCCCATTACACATTTAGGCCTTGGGGCCCAATTTGGATGACCATCCAGGAAAAAGAATGGGTATTACCCCATGGTTTTCACGGGTGCTAACTGAACCCCAGAATTCATAGCTACCCACTTCGCCTAAATCTTCGTGCTCGGATCGATCCGTCTCGGCCGTCTGTTGACAAATCGATCGGAGGTCCTCTGTGACTCCGTGAGGCTCAGCAAGTGCCTCGACCCGAAGTCCCGGCCAGTGTCGTTCTCCAGGCGCTTGGCCTGGAGCGAGCAGGTCCCACCCGGGCAAGGCCTTTGAAGCCCGGACAGAGACATGGAGCAAAAGGAAAACAAAATGGTTTAGCAAAACGCGCCGGAGAAAAAGCAACAAACACGGGAAATAGTCGGCCGAGCCAGCCGGCATCAATCCGAAACCTCCCTTTAAAAAAAGAAGCTCCTTCACCTCCAACTTGCCACGAAACAAAGCCGAAACCTAAAAAAAAACAACTCCTTCGACACCTCCACCTTGAAAAACTGAAACAAGGTCCATGCAAGCTCCCCAGCTGCCCGCCCAGGCGACCTCAAAACGTGTTTCTGCGGCCGCGCGGCTTGAGATCGCACCTTGCTGTTGCCCAGCTGAAGCGCCACGTAGACCTTCCGCGGGCGCCTGACTGAAGGCGCAAACCCCGAGGAGTGCGGGCGTTCCTGCTACTCGGCTTCCATTTGCCGAAGGTTCCTGGAAAGAATCCAGTAGGTAGTGACCTGCTACTTGTACTAGGCTTCTATTTGCTTAAGCCCCCTGGAAAAAGGAAGCCAGTAGGTAGTGATAGATTCCCTTGAAAGCAACAAGGGGAAATCAACAATAGTCTTGGGCAAATGGAAGTATGGCATTTCACGGAAGGTGTAGAGGAAACTGATCCAGGTATGCTCCAGGTGCCAACTGTTTGTGGGGGCAAGGGTACCAACTCCAAAACTTGGTGGCTGACGAGACCCATCTGCAGAAAGGTTTCAGCCTTTTGTGGGTCCAGTTCGGACAATCCGACCTGTTTCAACCAACAACTGAAAGTCGAAAGGTCCGTTGCCAAATGGACAAGAAGTAATGACCCACACTCAAATTCAGCTCAAAAGTGTAACTTTGGATGGGTGGAGGTGTTTTGGGTGCAGTTACCCATTTACCCTCCATAAGAAGGGTTCAAATCAACAAAACACTCCAAACCACCCACTAAGGGTCACTTGACAAATCGTCTATCCGGGAAAGCGAACAGCTTTCAAGTGATGTCAGAATGCTCAGCACTGACCCAGTCACAGACTACATCAGCTAAAAAATCCTGCTCTCCACAAGCACCCAGCTCACAACCACTGCTTGTTGGGCAGTACCTGGGAGTTTGGACACAGGAAAAAACAGTTGTTGGGGGGGGGTGCTGGCAAAGCCGCAATCTTCCACCTCTTCCACTGACAGGTGGTCTGGCAAAAACGTGCACATGTTACTTCCCCTGGCGGTTTCCTTTTCGGAGAGTAACACAAGATGGCCCTCCCGGGCGGGATTCCTTTTTGGGGCAAATTTAAACTTCGTCTGCCGGTATCTCAATGGGCCGACGTGAAAAACCGGATTGCCACTTGAGCAGCACCCAAAAAAAGTGGATAGGCAAAATCTAGCACCAGTTGGTAGATGGTTGAGTCAGGACTCACTGAGCTTCATCCATCCCAACTGGCGCAGGATGGTGTCCATCTGCATGTTTGGTTTTACCGATATGTTTCCCTTTTATGACCACCCTTTGGCCAAAAGAGTGCTGTTTGACCCCGCCAAGGGAAGTATGGGGACCTCATATGAAGTATAGAAACTCGAGCGGATTCGGCAGATGTCGAACTTCCGACTTCGAGCGTGAAGACGAGCCATGTTGGTCGAAGCGGCTTTTTGGTGACCCCCGTGTCCGCGGCAAAGTTTGCGGTCAGGTCACCCAAGCCTCGATGAGAGACCCCCGGCGTGATGTTTCAAGAAAGACATGTGTCTGGTTTCTTTAGGGGACACCCCCCAAAATGGAGGTTTTCCTTTCAAACCACCAAACCCTCAAAAAAGACGCATGTACACTACCCGGAGAATAGATGGCACATTTACGACGTATATTTTTAAGTAGATGGCACGGGGTGATATAAAAATGCAAATTCACAGTTGGCACATATCTTCAATTATCCGGCGAATTGTGCCATCTACTGGCTCAAAAAATCAGGGAATATCCAGGGGGTCAAAAACATTGTGCCATCTACTTTGCTCGGAGTGAAGTGGGAGTGGAGTGGAGTGGCATGGAGACTGGAGAGTGGATCTATTAAGCAAACATGTCCGCCGACCTTTTTGGCTCTTCTGTGAGTGGATCGGAGTGAAGTGGGAGTGGAGTGGAGTGGAGTGGCATGGAGACTGGAGAGTGGATCTATTAAGCAAACATGTCCGCCGACCCCATTTGGCTCTTCTGTGAGAGGATCGGAGTGAAGTGGGTGGGAGTGGAGTGGCGTGGAAAGTGGAGAGTGGATGTATTAAGCAAACATGTCCGCCGACCCCATTGACTCTTCTGTGAGTGGATCGGAGTGAAGTGGGAGTGGAGTGGAGTGGAGTGGAGTGGAGTGGAGTGGAGTGGAGTGGAGTGGAGTGGAGTGGAGTGGAGTGGAGTGGAGTGGAGTGGAGTGGAGTGGAGTGGAGTGGAGTGGAGTGGAGTGGAGTGGAGTGGAGTGGAGTGGAGTGGAGTGGACGGAGTGGAGTGGAGTGGAGTGGAGTGGGGTGGAGGGTGTGGGACAGGAGGGGTCCTCTACATGGGTCTCCCGTTTCCGGGCCAGCCGGAGGAAGAGCTTTAATTAAACTGCAAACATCACGCATATGTGTTCGCACTTTTTTAAAGGCTCGTTTCATTTCAAACTTTTTGATTATGACTCACTCCATTTCCATTGTGACCATTCAGACCTACTGATGCATATTATCAGCCGACTTCAGCCGACCAAACACTTAGAAACGTTTGGAAAGGACAGTGGTGCCCAAAAGGAAGCTGCGGCTTTGAAGCATTAGTTGCGCGATTCCTGAGTATCGATAGCATTGCTAAAGCGAAGTCCGCATTACACATTGCTTGGGAACCGCCAACAGCTTGTCCTCCCCCAGGCTTCCTGGGACCCTGCAAGCTGCAACTGTGGCGAGGCTCTTCCCGATTGGCACCGAGCTGTGACAAGTTCACGGAGCACAAACGAAGCTCAACTCCCTGCAAGGCTGCCTTGCCAAATCAGCCCTCTGCTTGCCTGGTTGGACATCCCCCTGCCTGGAAAAATATCGTACTTACCTGGCTGAAACTGGTGTGGCTGGACCTCCCCGCTTGGGGGCGGCCTTGTGGAGGCACTGCCCCTCCCACAAACGAAGCAAAGTAGATGGCACAATTCCACGCGTGGGCTTGCGAATCAGCCCACGCGTCGATCTCGCCTTGGTCCCGAAAAAGGCTGCACTTCCTTAACTCCCTGCAAGGCTGCCTTGCCAAATCAGCCCTCTGCTGGTTGGACATCCCCCCCTGCCTGGAAAAATATCGTACTTACCTAGCTGAAACTGGTGTGGCTGGACCTCCCCGCTGCCTGGGGGCGGCCTTGTGGAGGCACTGCCCCTCCCACAAACGAAGCAAAGTAGATGGCACAATTCCACGCGTGGGCTTGCGAAGCAGCCCAGGCGTCGATCTCGCCTTGGACGTCCCGAAAAAGGCTGCACTTCCTTAACTCCCTGCAAGGCTGCCTTGCCAAATCAGCCCTCTGCTTGCCTGGTTGGACATCGAGGCACTGCCCCTCCCACAAACGAAGCAAAGTAGATGGCACAATTCCACGCGTGGGCTTGCCCAGGCGTCGATCTCGCCTTGGACGTCCCGAAAAAGGCTGCACTTCCTCAACTCCCTGCAGCTGCCTTGCCAAATCAGCCCTCTGCTTGCCTGGTTGGACATCCCCCCCTGCCTGGAAAAATATCGTACTTACCGCTTACCTGGCTGAAACTGGTGTGGCTGGACCTCCCCGCTGCCTGGGGGCGGCCTTGTGGAGGCACTGCCCCTCCCACAAACGAAGCAAAGTAGATGGCACAATTCCACGCGTGGGCTTGCGAAGCAGCCCAGGCGTCAATCTCGCCTTGGACGTCCCGAAAAAAGCTGCACTTCCTTAACTCCCTGCAAGCCCAGGCGTCCAGTTAAGGAAGTGCAGCTTTTTTCGGGACGTCCAAGGCGAGATTGACGCCTGGGCTGCTTCGCAAGCCCACGCGTGGAATTGTGCCATCTACTTTGCTTCGTTTGTGGGAGGGGCAGTGCGGCCGCCCCCAGGCAGCGAGCCAGGTAAGTACGAGATTTTTCCAGGCAGGCAAGCAGAGGGCTGCCTTGCCAAATCTTGCACAAAGTTAAGGAAGTGCAGCCTTTTTCGGGACGTCCAAGGCGAGATCGACGCCTGGGCTGCTTCGCAAGCCCACGCGTGAAATTGTGCCATCCACTTTGCTTCGTTTCAGTGCCTCCACAAGGCCCCCCAGGCAGCGGGGAGGTCCAGCCACACCAGTTTCAGCCAGGTAAGTACGATATTTTTCCAGGCAGGGGGATGTCCAACCAGGCAAGCACAGGGCTGATTTGGCAAAGCAGCCCCGC
>CAUJNA010000335.1:2360809-2458309 GCA_963377175.1 Effrenium voratum | reverse complement strand
GTAAGAAGGGCATGGAGAGAGCGCTAATTAAACAAAAACAAGTGCACACGGCCCTTCGATGCGCAATGGAAAGCCCGTCCCGGACCCGATCCACGCAGGCGCACATCCAGAAACAATACAACCCATCACAAACCCACCCGCAGGCCACAACTCTTTCCCACCGAGCGTCGATACTCTGAGGCGCCTAAGTCTGAAACGCTCACCACTTCCACCTCAGATGTGCCATGGTGAAACTCCTTACGTGGGTCATGGTCTTCGGTCGCTTAGAAGGAAGCTGTTGTCTAGAATCCCTTCTGAGAGCTTGATGACCATCCCAACCAACTCCAAGCAGCGTGGTGTTTGGCACCATACTGCCCTATCCTGAAAGTTGTGGTACAATACCCTAGTCGAGGCTTAACAACCACCCCTACACCCACTCCCTCAGAAACCCACTCCCTCAGAATGAGGCCTCGTGGAAATTCGACACACAAAAGGAACCCGACAGAAAAAAAAACAAACCTGACACGGTTTCTTGTTTTGTTCTGGGACTGACAAAAAGATGGTTTCGAGGTGATATAGCTAAAGCGCCCGCCTTGGATTGATTCTGGATAATCTTTGCAGACCCGCCCTTCTGTCCCTAGCATCCCAAAGGCATCAAATAATGAGGTCTTGGGCTCCTAGGGTATGGCAAAACTTTCGCCAGGCATTAAGATTGGCACGTTTTATACAAGAATCGGCCTCCCAAACAGTTGGAGCCAACAAGTGATTTGGAGTTGGCCTTTCGAAAAGTCTCCAGGTGGGGTAGTTTGCTGTCTCATCAGTCAGGGATCCTTCGAGAATTTAATCCAGAGAGGTGATGACCCCTCTACGTATCCAATAGCGGAATACAACTTGATAGTATATCAACGGCAACATCTTGTTGCCATGCGGTGGGATGTTAAAAAACAATCCAATCAAAGAATTTGATTCGCCCTTCCGGCACCCCCTAAACAAACTAAGTATACGCTCGCTCAACTTCTGCTCCAAAGCCAAAATGTACTCTCTCCAAACGGCGATGTTGGTTGGCCGATGGTCACACGATCGGGAAACGTAGATTGAACCAAAAGATAGAGACAAAATGTTACAAGGACTCAACATGACAGGGCATGGATTTCGAGCTGGGGAGCACGTGCGCTGCTTTGTTATTTATCCATCAAGGTATGATGTGGCAAGACATTGTGTTTTTGGACATGTCAAGCGTGTCTGACATGTCCCAACTCAGTTCACCAAATCACTTCACAGACCTCTGGCGAAAAACCTTCAACAGGGGGTACGGGTATCATACAGCTTTTAATCGGTGTGTCTGTCTGTGTGTGTGTGTGCGTGTCTGTGTGCGTATGTGTCTGTGTGTGTGTGTCTGCGTGCGTATGTGTCTGTGTGCGTATGTGTCTGTGTGTGTGTGTCTGTGTGTCTGTGTGTCTGTGTGTGTGTGTGTGTCTGTGTGTCTGTGTGTCTGTGTGTCTGTGTGTCTGTGTGTCTGTGTGTCTGTGTGTCTGTGTGTCTGTGTGTATGTGTGTCTGTGTGCGCGTGTGCCTGTGTGTCTGTGTGTCTGTGTGTGTGTGTGTGTCTGTGTGCGTATGTGTCTGTGTGTGTGTCTGTGTGTCTGTGTGTCTGTGTGTCTGTGTGTCTGTGTGTCTGTGTGTCTGTGTGTCTGCGTGTCTGTGTGTATGTGTGTCTGTGTGCGCGTGTGCCTGTGTGTCTGTGTGTCTGTGTGTGTGTGTGTGTCTGTGTGCGTATGTGTCTGTGTGTGTGTCTGTGTGTGTGTGTGTGCGTATGTGTCTGTGTGTCTGTGTGTCTGTGTGTCTGTGTGTCTGTGTGTCTGTGTGTCTGTGTGTCTGTGTGTCTGTGTGTCTGTGTGTCTCTGTGTCTGTGTCTCTGTGTGTCTCTGTCTGTGTGTCTGTGTGTCTGTGTGTCTGTGTGTCTGTGTGTGTGTGTCTGTGTGTCTGTGTGTCTGTGTGTCTGGGTGTGTCTGTGTGTGTGCGCGTGTGCCTGTGTGTGTGTGTCTGTGTGTGTGTGCCTGTGTGTGCGTGTGTGTCTGTGCCTCGGTCTGTGTCTTTGTCTGTGTCTCGGTCTGTGTCTGTGTCTGTGTGTGCGTGTGTCAAAGTGTGGTAGAGTGGTGCTTAACACGCCATGGATGCTACGAATGACACATCCCCCCACTGTTCAAGCGTTCAGCTCTGGTGTTTTGCAAACAAATCCTCAGCCAGGCGGCGATTAGGCTCCCAGAGCCTCCCTCAGACGTTCCAACCAGTCGCCGCCGCGAGAAGGTCTCCGATATCCCCAGCCTCTCGCTGCGAGGCCAACTCTTGCTTCCAGGATAGTATCATGGGAGCTGGAGGGGGGGGGCCCGAATAAGGCTTTTTCAAGGCCTCAGGCCTCAAGGGCTTATTTGGGCTCCCTCCCCCCTCGACCCCCTGCCTTTCGCACAGCCCAAAACAGAAACGACGTAAAGTTTGGAGGTCGCAATGATGCAGAAAAACTATGCTGGCTTGCCTGGAATTGCTGGGCATGGCAAGTCCAACTGGTTTATAGTCATTGGACTACCAGAGGCAGCCTGCCTCCGATCCTTTGCGGAAACAATGGCAGGTACGCAATGGATACTCACAAGGAGCCAAAGGTCAAAGTATTTGAGGTACCAAGGCGCCCTTAAGGCAATAACAAGCTCATCTCACTCCCTAAGCGGATTGGCCAAGTCCAAACTTGTTATTTCCCACCAACCTGGTCTTCCCAAAACATGACTAAAGTCCTTTCACGAACTCAGGGAGTGAGTCATGATGCCTAGTGGCTTGCCTATCGGTTTGAGTTATTGCCGCCAGGTCTCTGTCTATCGGCACGTTGGGCCATCCTGACGCTCACCCAGTGGTTTCAGCTGAGATCACACACCTACCAACAAAGCCACCCCCCCTCCCCCCCAACCCTTTGGGCCACAACCAAAAGGCGCAGTGGAGGTCAAACAACCGATTTGGAGTGGAAGAAAAGGGTCCTCCTGGCAAAATTGGAACCCTGTAAGAGCGATCTGTCGGGGTGTTAAGGACATCACAACTATCTGCATTTTGGCAGACTGTAAAAGGGGACATCAAATCAGCCATTCGAAGAGTCGCTTCCTGCCGCTCATATGGGCTGCCTCCCTGGATAGTTCGTATTAGCTTCCACCCGAGATCCTGAAAATGCCGCGTTCATCTCAAGTTCACCCTGGATTGCAAACCTGGCAAAGGATTGGGGAGGTGTTCCCAGCAAAATCAAGTAAAAGATCTTCCCTTAAATAGGACACCACCCATATTCTTCAACCAGGGGTTTACTAAACCTCGGCCCCTCGTGCATTTTTGGAGGGGGTAACACCTTGGGGGTATGCCTCTTTGCATTTTTGGAGAAGTAACACCTTGGGGGTATGCCTCTTTGTAGGGAACTGCGAGCATTGCTGCCATACATGAATTTGTGCCCCAAAGTCAATTGCTTTGCGGTTGCGACGTCTCAACCATGCGTGCGACTACAAACCTGAGACTGATTCAGAGCCCCTTTGGGAGGTCCAGTGTGCCAACCTGACAAAATCAGCAGCACCGTGATGGTCAGTGATGAGCACAAAGGCATAAAGCAACAAAGTGCAACAGCCTCGCAGTGTTTGATTGCTTCTAGAGCTGTCAAGTTCACTGGCCAAAGTCTGATCTGACACCCTCCAAAAAGGGTATACCCATACTGTGGCTGCACAAAATCATGCACCACTTTCAAAGCATCTGAAACAACTATTTGTTGGTATTTGCGGGGGAATCCTCATTCCAGGGTTTCTTAGGTGGTGCCGGATTTTGTCCATCCACAGTATGCCCCCGACAAAATCAGCAGCACTTGGGGCGTCTTGGCAGCAAAGGCGCTCTGATGCCCTGGACCGGGCTTCGCTGAGAGCATAGCCTCGGTGCTGAAAGCTGTCCGCCCCGGACACGGGACCTACAAGAAAGGTCCCAGTGGAGTTCCACTGGCTCTCACCTTTTTGTTGGCCGTTTTTACCATCGGCGAACACTCTGCATTGGCGTTGTTTGTTTGGGTTGGGTTTTCCTCTAGACAGGCTTTTTTCTTCCCCCCGCGAAAGAGAAGGGGCACGAGTCGTATGAATCAACCAGGGATTGACATGAGCTCCAGCCAAGGGGAACCCGAAAGATTGAGCGGTGTCCTGTTGGATTCCCAGCACCGAGCCCACAAAAGGTACCATCACAAGAACACCCCCTAGTGTTCCTGCATCTTTGGTGTGTAAAATGAGCGGTGTCCTTTTGGTTTCCCTGCACCAACCCCACCAACAAAGGGCACAATCCAACTCGTTAGTTTGTAAATGGGTGATGTCCAACTTGTTTACCTACTAAGACTGGAAGCACTGAAGCTTAAATCTTTTGCAAGGTCTGTTGCCAGCTCTGAGCGGCTCGCGCCCATACTATCGCATTACATCTAAGACGCTGGGTCAAAGCCACGGATACCTCAGTTCCATCAAAAAACTAGAAGGTCAAAAGGTCAACTTTGGGCAAGTGACATACCTGCTGAAGTCCCTGTTATGTTCAACCATCCTTCTTTTCATACTGTGTTCTTTTTTTCGGGGTTTCTGGAAGCTACCACACGAGTTTGCCAACACACACACACACACATTGCTCGATGTGTACCCATAGAGTGGCTTCTCAAAGTGGTCAAAGGTTAGTTTTGGTTCCTTTTGAAGTTTCCCTTCAAATATCCTCCCACCGACTGGCATGCGTTTGTGCACACACTGTGAAAAGCCTACTTTCCTCTTGGAAAGTCGCAATTTGTGCACTTCCATGTTAGTTGGTGGGAGCAGACCCTGTAGAAAGACTATGTTCCTCTTGGAAAGGAGCCCCTCGTGCACTTCCATGTTGCTTCCACTTGCTTAAGTCCCCGAGAAACAACAAAAAACATGTCCAGAAGCGAAATCGATTCCCTTTAAAGCCAACAGGGGAAAGTAAATATATATATATATATATATATACGTATGTATATGTAAATATATAACTTTATTCCAGCAACTGGAAGTTGCTGGGGAAAAACCTGATTTTCCTCTTGAAAGGGAGCCCCCCTTTTCTGGTTTTCCATGTTGCTGGGAGGGTACCCAAAACAAAAACCGGCGAACAAAAACATGAACAAAAAGCTCCGGGGGGAAACAAAAAAAACAACTCCAGAAAAGGGGGGGAAAATAAAAATATTAATAAACAAAAAAAAAAAACGACAAACAAAAAAAGAAACGGCGCGCCTGCCGTGGAGGCCAAGCCGGAGCCGAAGTCCACGAGGCGCTTGGAGAAGCTGTGGGCCTTGAGAGAAGCGGCGAGTTGGTCTTTGGAGCGGTTGAAAAGCCGCGCCGAAGGTGCTTTTGGGATTCTATCGCTTTCGGTTTTCTCTTTTTAGGCGGATTGAAAAACAAAAACGCACCCCCATCCATCCCCAAAAGGCAGAGAAACCCCACGAATTCGTGTACCAAGCGGGTATTTGGCTCACGTCCTGAGTGGATTGGCCAAAAAAAGTCACCCAAACTTTATGGTTGGCCCCGAAAATGTTTTTTGTCTGTCCCAACAAGTTTCGACTCCACCGGAAGTGACTTGGAGCTTTCCGGGGGGAACCGGGGAAAGGCTTAAAGGGGATGGGGGATGACTGAACCATGGGGTACTCACATTTACCCTTCAAATGGGTCAGATGTACACATTACCTACATGGATTGTCTGGGCATCTTGGAGGCGCCGTAACCCAGACACGCGACATGTGAGAACCCTGCTGGATCCCATATTATCCGCCCCATGTTCTGTTTCAAGAGCGGGGAAATCAGCACGACACCGGTGATTTGTTCATGTTTCAAGGGAACTCCTCCCCCCACCCCCTTCAAAGCCATATATATATATATAACAACGGGTTACAATGCAACTATCTTTTCAAAAAAAAAAGAGGTTACAATACAAATGGCTGTGGCTCAACAAAGTGGTACCAAAATGCACCTTGGTAAATGGAACCAAAGACTAAAACCCGCGGTTTGCCCCAGCTCCTTACTTTTGAGCCATACCCAAACATCCTCTTTCCCGGCCTCTTCTTCCGGAGTGCCATCAGAGTCTGAGAAGCCCTCCAAGATCTCCCCGGCACCCACGAAGAAGTCCTCCCCAGTGGAAGCGGGTGCAGCGACTTGTGCCGAGGCATCCGACACATCGTCCAACGCGTCGACGTCGTCGGTGCTGGGAGTTGGTGTCTCTGGCACCTGAGTTTGTCAAGCAGAAAGCTGTCGCTTTGATCGGCGCTCGGCAAACGTCCCATCCCCGGCCAGCTTGTATTTCAATTACCCCTTCTGCTTGTAACCAGGTAAACCAGCAACTTGAGGAACACAAACCATTACACAATGTACAACGAGGTGCCTTCTATCCTTTTGGCACTTCTAACTGGTTGGCTGTGCCAAACAAGCAAGGCATAAACTGTGGATCGGTGGCCTAGGTGCTAACTCGATCCAAGAAGTTTTACCCCTCTCTTGGTTGCAACTATGCCTTCGTGCAGGAAGGCTTCCCCGCCAACTCCAAATTTCCCTCTATTTGAAGTGTATGTTTCGGAAAACCTGGGTTTCCAGGGTAAAACATCCTGCTTTAGCCGTTGACATCATACCCTTAAACAACGAAAACTCGTTTGTTTTCTCCCCCGAATTGGGGGTAGCTTTCACTGGTCTTCAGACATTCGCGTCGTGGCGTGCGGCTTCCTGTCAAGGCACGCTCTCCACTGGCGCAGAAGCTGGCGACGCCAGCGCGCCCCCTCGCAAGTTGCAAGGCAATCGCTCATTGTACCAGTACCCACGGACACCGTGGATGGACTAAATCCATTTCGCACCACCTAAGAAACCTTGGCTAACGGTGGAAGGGGAGCAAAAATCTAAATGCTAGCAGTTGAGTGGGGATTTCCCACAAGTAGGCCCGCAAGACCTCATTCTTGGAGGCCTTTGGGGTTGAACGCCTAGGGAAAAGAGATTCCTCTAAGAATGGTGGGTCTTGGGTTCCATGTGAAACTGTTGGGGATGGTTGGTGACTTAGCTTATAAGTTATAACTCACTCA
This sequence comes from Effrenium voratum, assembly GCA_963377175.1. Taxonomy (NCBI): domain Eukaryota; class Dinophyceae; order Suessiales; family Symbiodiniaceae; genus Effrenium; species Effrenium voratum. The sequence continues at coordinate 2,451,229 of CAUJNA010000335.1, read as the reverse complement.
TACTGTGCATGGACGAAATCCATTTCGCACCACCGTTCAGAAAATGTGGAATGATTAGATTCCCCTGTAAATATCAACGAACAATGGATTTCCATGGTTTCAAAGTGGTGCAGGATTTTGTCCACAGCATGATTTCTACTGCCTACCCAACAAAAGGTAAGATGAACAAAAACACCGGCTGGACAAGTGGGAAACCCTGTCAAGGCTAGACAGATGGACAGGTGGGTAAAAACCAAAAGCAGGAGAACCCAACATATGAAGAGTTGTTCTGGCCTTTTTCAAATTCACCCCGAAAAGGGCACCCTCACACAAAGACCATACTGTGGATGGAAGACATCCTGCACCACTTGAAAACCATGATAAACCATGGTTGGTTGGTATTTGCAGGGGAATCGAATCATTCCAGGGCTTCTTAGGTGCTGCAGGATTTATTTCCTTTGTTTGTGAGGGTACGCCCACCTTTCCTACATCACTGCGGGAATCGTGTGGTTGTTGCGATCCAACATACCTGCCTCAACCATCCAACTAAACTAGGTCCTCCAGATGTGAGATGTTAGAATCAGGGTACCAACTTTTTTCGGTTTTGTCTTTTTTACTAGGGGAACCTTCCCCCCAAAAAGGGGGGAGAGAAGGGCCGCCACGCAGCCCGCGCCTGATCGCGCCTCCGCGGTGGCTGCTTCAAAGCGGCTCGCCATTGCCTGACAACCCCAAGCCGTCCATGAACGCCACAGCAGTTGCTAACCAGGCTTACCATGGTCTCCTAAGTGGGTTATAACCAGGCTTACTAACCACTACTAGGTCCTCCAGTAGAGAGGTTAGAAGAAGGGTTCCCGACTTTTTTTATCTGGTCTAGTTCAGTAGGGGGTTCCCCCTCTCCCAAAAAAGGGTAAAGGGGCACTACTGGTGGACCTAGTTTGGTTCTTGGCTGGAAATAGGACCCCGGCACAAGAACATATGTTGTTTGCCTGTTTAGTGGAAAACAAAGGGGAGCCCAAAAAGGGCAAGGGAGCTGTTACTGTTTCTGGGGAAGGTTCTAGCGAAAAGGTGTAGCGGTTTGCAGAGCCTAGCTATCCCAAACAATCCATGTATGCCATATTTACACACATTTACCCTCCAAATGGATCAAATGTTTGCATATACAATGATTGTCTGGATGTCGGTATACACCCTGCGAAACCAGGTAGTGGAACCACCGCGGAAAAAAGAAGAAACACACACTTGCCCCCAAGTCCAGGCCTGACAAACCTGGGTGGCTTCTGCAAGGATAACGGGTTGGTCGGAACATCGGAGCCTTTGTTTGCCAAAAGTCCTAGGCAAACAACTGAGAAGTACAAGCTCATTTGCCTAAAGGACCGAGAAGTACAAGCTTAGCCCTTTGAGGCCATGACTAAAAATGCGCCAAGAGGAAAGGAAATTTTTGTGGCCTGCAGAACAGCATACATGAGCAGAGGGATGTAGGCAGTCAGGTGCTGTCATTGCAATTGCAGCTTTTTGCTGATTGGCTCATGCCATTCCACGATTTGTTCAAAGCAAAGTCCTTAAACCCAAAAAAGTAACCAAAGTCCGATTTTCACAGAACTGGCCTTGGTCTGCAGCTCCTGCATTTCCCGCAGCGCCCGGGAGAATCCTCGGAGATGCGACGAGCCAGGGTCGAATCCTATGTTTCCTTTTTGGGTGGGTGAAAGCATCCACCCTCTACGACCTCAGGAAGATCCTTTTTGAAGTCACAAGATTCTTAGGGTAAGTACAAGCAATGTTTGGAGGAGACCCCCAAACCTGGTTTGCTTCTTGGCTTCACATCCAAAATCCAAAAGGGCTCCCTATTTTGAGACCTTTTGGGTGGTTGACTCAGTATTCATAAGAACCCGGCGGTCGAAACCAAACCAAAATCATGACCCCTCAAACTCCCACAAGGGGCCCTGCAATGAAGAACCCGGACCACTTCCCCTGCGCGCGGAACGAAACAACCCAATTGGGCCCAAAAACAATTGGAGCCTTCGGGCGTTGACACAAACGTCCCAACCGTGACATGGCTATAGTTTGCCTAAACTTAAAAAGCTGGCTACCTGATCACTTTGCCCTAGAAATCAATCCCCATTAAAGGAATGGCCCAAGGGGACCAAATTTAGATGAAGTTTGTGAACGGTCGGCAATGGTAGGTATATTCACCCAACCATTACTTTCATCGGGAAAATGGAATGAGAGTGGGAATGAGTTGCTTAAAGTGCTTTCCCCGCTGTTTCCAGCCCCACAACAGCTGAACGAGGTTGGTTGATAGGCCCAGATGGTTGGGAGCAGCTAATTCAGGGAGGCTTCAAAAGGAGGGGTCCAGGAATGTCCGCTGGGGATACCTGAGTCACAATCAAAACCTGGTATTAAAATGGTCTACCCAGAACCATGTAATTACAGCATTAAGAAGGCGGGTATCCGCAGCTATTTATGGCTGGGATTGGCCCTTACTAACCTTCATCTACCCAGGTTTTGAGCAAGTGGCTCACCTGGGCATACGACTCGGAGAGTCGGACAATCCAAGGCGCCGAGATCTGCGAGCACATCCTCGATGGAGTGGCACGCCATCATGCCTCGACATGGTAAGCATTCGACAGAGAGCTCAGAGGTAGGGGCGATTTTCCGACCCGGACCCTCAAAATTCCAACATAAAAATGGGACATGGCCTAAATGATGGGAGTGAGCTCCCTCTTTTTCATGGGCAGTTTGAGAGTCCAGGTGGGGGGTTAAGGTTGACAACACACAGGGGGCACAAGGACTTCGACGAGCGGTGCTCGCCCAAAGCAGCAAACGGGCCTTCAACAGGGCCAGGTCCAAAACCTTTCACTGGAGGTCCTGGCCCTAGCCCAATGGAGGGTCCAATGATGCATGCGCGCGACAACATCGAGTTCTTTCTTGGAGCCTTCTCTAATGCTGCCGCCACGAAATCCAGCACCATGTCCAATTCTGCTTGCGGCCGTCGGGAATTAAGAGGCGAGTAGGGATCCCCTTCGAGTACGGCTCGTTGCCGTCGCCGAGAACCAGCAAGACCGCGTGAGTTGGGTGCTTCTCAAAATGGTGGACCCCCTGTTTTGCATTGAAGGGAAACCTAAAGGAACCAAACATGTAATTTAGCACTGGCTCGAGAAACTCACATTTGGCCCGTCTCGAACAAACTTGTCTCTGTGCTTGGGACAATTGAAGGAAACCCAGGGCGAAGAAGCAAACATCCTAGGCACAAGTCTGGCAATTGGACAGGAAAGAAGCTGCCACCTGTCAACTGAAATCGACTTCCTGGCCCTTCAAATGACCCGGTAACCCAACAAGGAGCTCTCCAAAAGAACATGTCTCTGCCAAAGCGCCCGAATCTCTGTGGCCCAGGTGAGCAACCCCCTCCCCATATCCATTCGTTTTGGGGTATGTCCATCCCCTCAAAACGGCGGTGGTCACCAAGCAAGCGTATTGCAATACCGTCCCACTCAGTTGCCCAAGGACCCGGAAGAGAGGGGGCATGACTAAAAATGGACGGCAAAAGCCTTGGACTGAGAAACCCAGAGGGCCAGAGGGCCTCGAGAACCCCTCTTCCATACCAGCTTTGGCGTAAAGCTTCCGGGCCCGAGGGGCTCCCTCAACACAACGCGTGTCGTGAATTCCTCGTGTTATGTCTTCCATCGGATGCTGGATGACGCGTTTTCGGGCCTACTGAGGTGCCATTGTGACAGATTTTCATGGATCTATGTGAATGCCTTTGAGATGCCCAATTACAAACTGGAAACAGTACTAGTATCCTCGGTCAATCGCCAATCTCCTCGTGGACTCGTGGACACCACACTATTGGAGAACCCCAATCCCACACATGCCAAAAAGAAGAAGATTGCAACAAACCGCACCGGAACACCCGCCCCAATCTTGGTTGACGTTGGATGGGGAGAAAAACATAAATTTTAGCAGTTAAGTGCAGATTTCCCAATAAACCACAATCATGTAAAATGTTTGCCAACAAAGCCATGCAATCGCCGCTTGCATTCTTGAAGGTGTCTGAGTTCTCCCCGCGAGTTGCATTGGTTCAGTCGCTGCGTGCCAGTGGTCAGCTTCAGCGTCTCCAAGTATTCCAAGACCGCCTCAGTGGCCACGGGCGGTCTTGGAATTGACGAGGGGAACCTCCCCCAAATGTTCAACTCAGATGCCCAGTGGTGGTTGGTTGAGCTTAAGGGGGAACCCTTCCCAAAAAATGGAAACAAGGGCGCCACTGGGCAACTGGGTCAATGACCCTGCTAGAAAAGGGGAAGTTATTTTGGGTTTGATGAATTATAGTGGGGAAGCAATCAACTACAAAGAGAAAAGGGTGACACCGAACAACTGGGCTTCCTTCCCCACCATTTGTTTACGTGGGTGTCGGCATCCTTCAATTCCAGGAGCAATAAAGCAGCAAAACAATACATCGGACTGGTCCCCCCCCAAAAAAAAATAAGTGCCCGAAAAATAGACTGGGTTCCTGTTGCCCCTTGCCCAAGAAAGTTCCTATCTGCTTAAAGGTATACGGTATACCTGTTTCCAAACAGGTACAATTAAAGGTCTGGTCAAGCAAGATCAACCTACAGACTCCATGACCCTAGAAGATGTTGTCATAATCCCCCCTAATGGGTAATGACCGGTGCTTTCCCCGCTGGCAAAGACATCGGGTAAACAAAATCCACTAAAGCCCTTGGTCCAGGCAGTTTCGGATTGGTTTACACAAGGCGCATTGGTCCTCCAAATCCCTTTGTAAAGGCATCGAAAGCGCAGCTCCAGGAGGAACCAGTGGGGTTTCGTTGGTTTTTTCTCTTCTTTTTTTTGGTGAGGGTACCCTTTTTTTTTGAACGACTGCTAGGAGGAGCTCCTGTGCCAAGAGAGGGTACCCCTATGCTTGTGGATTTTTTTGAGGGCCATGGAAAGGACAACCCGTTTTTAGGGGACCCCAGAAAACAAAGCCAGCACCTTTTTGTGGGAAACATCCACGCGAAGAATACCCCCGCCAAAAAAAAAAACGCGGCCGCATGCGGCCGCCGGAGTTCGTCTGGTCCAGATTTGGTCCGGGGCGCGCGCACGCGGCAGACCCGGGCCAGGTCTCCCCCGAAGATCTCCTGAAGTGCGACGCGGTCCGTGGCCTCCCAGAGCACTGCCTGCGGATGCCGCGGAAGGGGGTGGAGTCTGCCAAACTAAAGTCATGGAAACCCTAAACCCTAGTGCATCCCATCCAACTATGGGTAGCCAGGCGTCTTCCTTGCAGCCTTCACATGGTGATTCCTTAGGTTACCTACCCCGTACTTCAACTGTTTTTTTAAGGGTATCATGTCAATCCCGTTACCAAAAGTAGTAGTTGTCAATCCCGTTACCAAAAGTAGGATAATTTATTCACAGAACAGAAGTTGTTACATATATATATATATATATATATATATCTACAAACAACCAAACAAAGGTATGTGGAGGTTTTGGGGGTAAACAGGCCAATGGAATCACTGGGCATGATGAAGCCCCGGTTTAGTACAGCATCCGACTTTGCAAGAAATCCTTCAGTCTCCCCAATGAATCAGGTTGGTAATTCCGAGAGTGAACATGAACCGATGTGACATGTCTCAAAAAATGCAGGACCCGGGCAAGTGATGGGGTTTGCACCATTTGGGGGGTCCAAATCCCTAGTTTGAGAGACTTTTGATTCGACAAAGGTTCAAGGCAAAGGACCATTGAACGTAACTGCCCAACGCTACAGAGACCAACACTTGCCTCATACAAGCCCACCTGATAACAACGGTGTTCATATTAATATAAGTATTTGACACCAACTGGCCAACCCTTACCCTTAGCACTGGACGTGGGATACGACCAGCGCATCGCGTTTCCGGCTGAACTGCAAGCCGAGCTGCGATCATGAAGCGCCGAGCAACCTCCACCTGACAGAAGAGGCCGTGCTTTCCCAATTGAGCCACCATCAAAACCCGGTATTTGTTGGTCGATCCCCAGAACCATGCTTCAAGAATTAAGAAGGCGGATATCTGAAGCTTTTTGTTGGCTTGGATTGGCCCTTAACCTTCATCTACCCGGGTTTTGAGCAAGTGGCTCAAGTTGAAACTCACAAGAGGAATGGGCCAACCATTCACGTTGCCGTCTCTCGAAGCCACCCCTAGGAGCCCACCTAGGGCAAAAAGTGTCCGAGCGGGGACCCCGCTTGGGTTCTAGAAGGAACACAAAGCCCGCCAGTTGTGGGAGTCTCGAGGATAATTTTCAGGAACCAATATGGGTTTGTCTCGAAAAGGGGAACCGATGGCTTGTTTTTTTGGTTGCCCTGTAAGCTGTTGCAAACACATCCAGACTCAATTTGGGACCCAAATCACTGCCCACACCCGCCTGAGTAAAGATCTCGATTTCTGCCTGCAGGGGTGGGCATCGCTTACGCTCGTGGGCTCCCAACCAAACCACGCGACAGCCGTGGGGGTGCGCCCAGTGCTCACCTACGCCCACACGTTGGGAGTTGCCTAGGATTGCCATTCAAATGAGTCAGAATCAAAGCGCGGTAGAGCGGTCTACCTAAAACCCATGGTCAAGCAAAAGGTGACCATATCCGAGTCTTTTTGTGGTAAACACCGTCGAACTGTCCCTACTAACCTTCCCTTCCCAGATTCTGATTGTGGCCGCGGTTCAGGTGTTTCTTGATGACACCAGGGGATGGCAAAGTGGGCTTGAGCCATTTTGGCGCAGCAAAAGTACACATCCGGCCTAGACAAAACACACCACAAGTTGGCCCACAGGCGAGAGTCTCCACTGAATGTTGGCGCGAAAGGCGATGTGGACGAAAGGTGGACGTTATGTTGACCCCAGATCAATAAACTCCTGCTTATTAATGTGGGCGTGTTCTCCTCCAACAGTGATGAATCCCCTAAAACCCGGCGATTCACTGTAATAAAAGCAGGGCTTTAATCTGGGGTTCACATTAAGCTCGCATTCCGGAAGGGCTGACTTCTGACCCCCCCTTTCCATGGCACATCTTCACGCTCTGGGCTGAGCGTCCCACATCCAGAGCGGCGTTTGGAAAGCCAACTTCACACCGTCACATGGGCGTGGCTCTGAAAATTCAAGATGAAAGACCCACCAGTTGGATAGTTCAAATCGGGGTCACTCCATTTGGGTGTGGTTGAACATTCAAGCGCTAGGGTTACCAAACCGCAGGTGTTAGTCTTTGGTTCCATTTCCCAGTTGGTGCCCTATTTTAGTACAGGGCCTGAGCCACGGCCGTTTTTTACTGATTCAGAGCAGCAAGAGGAGCCATGCAAAGGTCCTGACTATGGTCCGTAACGGTTCTGAAAGGACCCTCTCCAGGCAGCAACAGCCATACATACTCACTAGTCGCGAATTGTCAGTAAAAAGTCCCCAACAGGCACTGGTCACCAACACTAATAGTCGTCGGTCACAAGTAGTCACTGATAGTCACTAGTCACTTAGAGTCTTGGAAATACCTCGCCCCCGGGAGGTACCAAAGGACCCCTGCCCCCAACAGCCTTTTTTCAAGTACCCAGGAACCCTCTGGGATTTGGTCCTGGCTCCCCTTGGCAAAAGGAATCGGTAGAAGAAGGGGACCCTTTTCGGTGTTGACGCTGTTCTTGGTTTCGGGAGGCCAAAAACAAATGGGGGGAAAGGGCACGGCGGCACTGAGCAACTCCCAATCCCAGGTGTTTAGGGCGAGTAAATCTTAAGGGTGCATGGAGTGCTTGGGGTTTGGGGGTACGGCTCACTTCCTGAATGGATTGGCCCAACCAAGCAACCAAACTCTTTGTTCAACACAAACATGGTCGTCCCTTGGGTCTAGAAAACGGTTTGGATGTAGCTTTTGCGGATCCCCCCTGGATATTAAAAGAGCACTAACAGAGTACTACAAAACAGCCAAAAGAGATAAGAAGTTATTACATCCGCAATCAGCGCGCATCCAACCAACCAGTGAGACCGCTGACCGGCGGCTTCGGGAGTGGTGGCCGGCCTTGGCGCTGGATACCTTGCCCGTGGACCGGAGGAGGCCTCTGGTGCCGGTGGTCCGATGAAGATATCCATACTGTGCATGGTTGCGAAATCCATTTCGTACCACTTTGAAAGTATTGGAAACTAAAACGTTTGTTGGTGTTTACAGGGGAATCGAATCAGAACCAACCCAGGGAACCTTAGGTGATGCGAAATGGAGTTCGTCCATCCACAGTACTTGGATGTTCGGCCAAGTTAGCAAGCGGTTAGCCAACCCACTAACAACAGGGTTAATTCGCACTTAGGGCCATTTATGAGTGGGCTATAACCTAGGTGACCAACAACTTGCTAAGTTGGCCGAGCACATCATTGACTAAGGACCGAATTTAGACAATCCTTAGGTAAATGCAGGTGATTAGATTAACTTGCGATCGGTGCGATAGGGGAATGAGAAATGGTTTCTGACCCCGAGATGAACCATCCAACTGGTGGTTTCCTGTAAGGGGACCCCTACATTCATTCCTACATTCCCCGTTGAGCAACGGCAAGCCGACCATTGCTGAACAATTCTGGAGCTTTTGATACCTGAGCCCTGCCAGCTTGATAGAAGATGGGCTTGGTTTTCTGTTGGTTGCCCCTCAACCAAGCTACCCTTCCTCCCTCCCACTAACATGGTCAAATCGGGCAAAGAGAATGAGTAGTTGCTTAAGTTTTCCAACCCCCAGGGAAAAAGGGCTGGACATCCTCTTCAGGTTTCCAGACCCCAGCTGAAAGCTATGGGCTGAAAAGGCCCAGATATCGTTCGGGGAGCCAGCCAGGATTCAAAAGGAGGGTTCGAGGGAGATCCGCCATGCGGGCTGATTTGTTCTCCCAGCAACACCCCTCAGAGAAACCCAGAAACCAGGAGTTGCTACAGGAAATTGGATTTCCAAGCACTCAACAAGACTTTCCTCTAGAACTTCCTGCTCTCTTGTTGGAACTGGTTTCTCCCGGTTTCAACTGTGTTTCTCGTTCTTTTTCGAGGGAGCCAATTTTGGGTTGGTTCAACCAACAGGAACCCCACATCTTTGGAGGTCCCCTAAAAAACACACACACACACACACACATACACATGACATGCATAACTCTTGTGTCAAGCCTATCTCAAGAAAGTCTCTGGGACACACCTCAGGCCCGGGATATGCATTTCCCGGATGTGGAACACACCTCAGCCCAGTAGCCCAGTGAGACAGGCAAATACGGAATCCTTCTCGGGTCTGACCATTCCTGGGGCCCAGCAGGCAAACCGTGAATTAGATGATGCCACTGACGAGGAAAAACGGGATGCATTTGCTGCGGAAGCCCAGTGCAATATCACCATCGAGCCCAAATTACAAGCGGGCATTTGGAGTGGGAGGAACGTCTTCACGGGTTCTCAGAGTTAATTTTAGGGTCGTTGAAACCTTTTCCAACTCCACCTTTCGGAGAATCAACAAATGAGGTGAATTGTCACGCTCCTGGGTCCGACTTTCCGACCCTGGAACAGAGGGGGCCTTCTGAGTCATAATCAAAACCTGGTACTAAAATGGTCGACCCAGAACCATGTAAAGAATCAATTTATGGTTGGGATCGTCCCTCACTAACCTTCATCTACCCGGGTCTTGCTTGTGGCTCTTCTGTCCACATGCGAAACGCTGCAACCAGGCGGCCATCCACCGCAGACTGCATCTTGGCGGTGGCATTGTCGAAGTACTCCGCAGTAAGCTGCATCGGCTCCATCGCTGCATTGGCTCGAGGGGGCTTGCTTGCGCCCCTGCTTAGTCGTATGTGTCAGCCTTTTGGACTGAGCTGGAAACAGCGAAATACATCCAGTCAAAGTTGAAGGGCTTGGGATTCAGTTGGAATCTGTGGGGTGTTTCCTCCAAATGCCTCTGATCCCATGGGAATGCGATTTACATGCGCCAGATCTGCATGCAGGATGTTGAGCCAAGCCTTTGAAGGCCAATTCATGGCACTGATCAGAACCGGCTTGCCTGTGCTCACTTCCCATGTAGTGGATGGAAAAGAAGCAACCGACTCAAAAGGTCCGAACCCAACCCTTTCGCTTCAATCACCCGTGACCAAAAAAAAAGAAGAAACAAGTGTGGCCCGGGAGGCTTGGGATGTCCACGTTCTTTTGGGGCCACCTAGCTGGCCAAGTTGATCTGTTTTTTGCAGTGACTCTTGGTGATGTTTGGGGTAAACTAGATGGAAAAAAGCAGCAACTGGCGATCCAGGCAGTCGTCCGGTGGCCCAGCCTGAAGTGCACTCAGGTCTTGCCGCACGGCCACGTGTTTGCCCAGGAGCCACGACTTGCAGGCGGTCCCAAAGCGACCTGACGAAACCATCTCTCTGACAACGGTGGCGTGTTCAAAATGATCAGTACCACGAACATGCCCAACACACCCTAAGTAAAGGAACCGGTCAGTCCAGCCCTTCTCACCAAGAGACGCACTTGTTTTGATGGCTAGTTGCAAGTTTGGCCGTTGCATATCTTGCAAATGGGAGTGGAGGGGATCCCGATTTTCAGAACATGTCCCACACAAAAACACGCAGCAAGAAGGGAAACTTCCATTTGGCAAAAGGATTGAGGATTCATCTTGAGCAAGCCACTAAGATGGGGGTTGTGGGGTACCCTCGACCATATTTATCTTAGTAACTATTTCGTCGCTCGTATGACTTTCCCCAACCCTCCATCCATTCAGGGCCATAGAAAGGAGTCAGTGTAAGCAAATAGTGACTTTGAGTGACGAAATCTTGGCCCAGATCTGTGTTTTTGTTTCTCAGATTCTGCTTCACATTTCGCCTGCACATTTACTATAATTCCAAAACCTGATTTAAGGGATCCCCACCACGGTGCGTTTTACGCCCCGAATTGGTGGCTGTAACAAAAAAACAGAGACTTTGTTAAACTTTGTCTGCCCCAAAAACACATAAATAGGCCTTGTGGAGACCCAATAAATTACGTGGCCGGTCTTGACTTTTGCATGGCGTCCCTTCTATGGCTCGAACTCAGTACTGGACGCAAACCTCTGAAAGCTGCAAATTCCCTCTTTTTTAAAAGGCATTTTTTTGAAAAACCCCAGCGTTTTCCATGGTAAATACCTCCCTTTTTAGAAGACGGTTGTGATACCCCTAAAAGCAGCTGGTACTTGGAGAAGAGGGAGACAGTCATAGAACAGGAACAATTTAATTCGGCTTGTGGTCTTTGATGTTCTATCTGGGGAAGTACAAACTTCCTAAGACGTATAGAGACTGTATGGGCTTGCTGGGGATCAGCTTGGCATACCTCGAAGACATCTATGGGGGAAGCCCATAGCCTTGTCCTATAATTGGGGAGTCCTCCACAGCGCTGGGAGAAAAGTCGCGCACCCCCCCCTTCATACGCACAGGACTAGGTCCATCATTGGGTGGTTGAGCTTGGCTTCCCTACATTGCTCGGGGGTCTGAAGGAATCAGCCAGGGGCTGGCTATGCAGAGTCATTCCAAAAGAAATCTGGCGCAGATGCAACCTGAGTCAACAAACAACATCATGAGTCATGAGTCTAGTTAAACTGGTTCTCACGAATCCCGGGTTCAATGAGGGACGCCCATACTTCCCCCATGTTATTGTTCAGTCCCGATCGGTTGATATGGAGGTTCGGGGAAAGCTTCCCCATTTGGTTTCAGCAAGAAGCTGGGGTGGAAAGAATCCCTCAACCGATTCGAACTTCCCTCGATCAGCTTCCCTCTTAGGTGTTCCGGGGGTGGGTTTCCCATTTACCCTCAAAAAGAATCAGTTCAAATCCGCAGTCCCCACCAATCCAAACCACCAAGGGGTTATCTGAAATGAAGGCGCACCTGATGAAACTCCCTTCCGACCGAGTGGATTGAGCGAAAAAAACAACCAAACTTGTTATTTTCCACTAAAAGGGTCCAAACCCCAAAAGTGACTACAGTCCAACTCGGGCAGTGAAGTGAGGGTTACCGGAGAAGAGCCACCTCTTTACTAATGGCTGCTCGAAGATTCGCCTTCCCCTTCACGCGGGCGACACGGCCGTGCGGGCCCGAGCGGCCATACTCCGGTTGCAGGGCGTGGAATCCGCAGAGCCAACGCAGGCAGCTCTTGCCCCCATCCGTCCACACGCAGCGCGAGGAGATGTGAAAGCTGCTGGGAGGCACGAAGACCTGAGAGACATGTCGGTCCCCAATCCCAACGGAATCGGGGTGGTGGGATAGTGGAAGTCTTTTGGTCAAAGTCGGATGGCACCCGTGCCTGAAACTGGCCAGGCTCTTCCTGAGCGCCCCAAGAGCCCGTAGAAGCCTGCTGCTCCTGCGCTCGGGTGCCCTTGGGGTTGGTTTCAAGGGAGGAAACCCGAAATCCAGCTGCTCCGAATCCCTATTTCCTGACGCATTGGTCAATTCGTACATGGACAAAATCCGCAAAAACGCAGCTTCTGGCAGGTTGTTCATCCCATGATTCATATAGGGTTTTGTCCATTCCAACTGGTTCTGTCCGTTACCCGGTTCGCGAAACCAGGGTGTACAAGGTAGCCTTCCTAGTGGGATGGCCACCAAAGAGTGCAGGGGACGTACCCTGATTCCCTGATTCAATGCTCCCCTACCCCTTCCGCTGTTACCTAGGAAGGCCTGCTTCTGGCCTTATGAAGGCCTGATTCGGAGAAAAACCAAGGGGTTGGGGCGGGGAACGATTGATCCTGTGAAAGCTAAATCAAGCAAAAGAGCCTGCCAATGGAAAGCCACAAAGGTTGAAATCCCTCTTCCTCGCACAAATCACATAACAACAGGACCGTCTCGCTGATGAACAATTTCACTAGAAACCACTTCCCTCAGAGCTGAGTGTCTGAGCAACAGGTCATTACTTAGGCTTTACTCAGTTGCCCAGTTTGGACCTGGAATTAAACGCCGCTCAGCTTTTGGGGCCATGACGAAAAATGGAGACAAAAGAACGGGAACAGGTCAAAACTCGGATGCTTTCTGCTCCCCTGCTAAAAGTTCACAGTAACTTTTAGCGGTTTAATGGGAAACCCATTAGTTGGCACAAAGATCAAGTCCTAACATCCAAGCAACATGCACCAAAGAAAGGGTCAGATCCGGTCGATTCGCTTTGGGCATCTGAGTTGATGAAAAGGTCTCCTGGGCCATGCAGTCAAAGAGGGACACCTCCCAAAGATACAAACGGCCTGAAATCCATTCCTAAGGGATTTGCCCCTAAAAAGTCAGTGTATATTCTAACATATCCTAAAACAATGATTACGTTGGGTATCTATGAGCAACTGACAATATAGTTGGGGCGTGCTCAAATTCATCCTGCACATCGTTTGAAGAGAAAGCAGCACTCATCTTCATGGGGACAGAGACTCCTATGACCTTTTTGCAGCCCCCAGTAACCATGAACAGAACCAAAAAGCTAAAAAACCAAAAGACACACCAAGAGCAGTGAAGATGATATTCTATTGGTATCACCAGTGGCCCTACCCATCGTTTGACGCTCCAGTCAGATGCGGTGGAAGACCTTTGGGCGGTGCTTTGGATTGGTGATTGATTTCAACCCTTGGTCCCAGAGTAAACGGGAAGTCACCTCCCGGAAACAAAGCTCCAAACCAATTTAAGTCACCAATCAGTAAGCTGAGGAATAAACCCATGCATTACTTACGTTTGGGGCCCGCCAAAGTGATCCGGAGTCCCACAAGGGGACACCCCCCCAATCAAAATCAAAGGGTCTATGAATCCGGGGTTAACATTGGTTGCTTACCCCCCAATCAAAATCAAGCCGGGGTGTGATTTATCCGAGGTAGACATTCTGTTGAATTGAATGAAACGTGGAAACAAACTCAGGGTAATGAATCCGGGTTTAAGAATCAAGTGGGATATCAAGTCGGGGTTGACACGAGCTGGTGTTGAATCTCAAACAAACCATACATACAATATTTAATCACATTTGCCCTCCAAATGGGCGCAAGGGTGATATATATATATATATATATCCTACATGGATTGTCTGGGGTCAACAATGCGACTACAAAAGTGGGTTGTTTACCATGAAAAACCAGGTGTGCTACCTTCCCCATTCTTTCCAGGGATCCTTCTGTCTAGAAAACCTCCGGAAACCCAGGGAAACGGATCCCGGTTTTAAAACAATAATCAAAAGATGAACCTCCGGAAACCCAGGGATCCGGTGTTCAAAAAACAACAACATGGATTGGAAATAATGGTTGGAATCAACCCTTAGATCCAAGGGAAAAAGACTCGATGCACTGGTACCTTCAGCGACCGAAGGCTCGGCTCCTTGGGCAACTGCTGCAAGGCGCTGTAGAGGTCGCCGAAGACCGACACGTCCTCGGCGGCGCGTAATACTGTGGATGGTTGCGAAATCCAGAAACCGCACCCGAGACACCCTGGGTTCTGATTCGATTCCCCGGTAAATACCAACAAACAATGGTTCCAACACTTTCAATTTGGTAGTTATGAACAAAGCCGTTACCAGGGGAATCACAAAACAACTGTACAAGGACACATGGATGGTGTGGATATTTCAGATATAGTCAACCCAGACTTACAAACCAAGTTCGGATCTAGTCTACCCGAAAATATAAACTAGTTTCATACGTAGTCTACTCTGATATATTAAATATGCTTGAAGGACAACTCATGTAAGTCACGGTCAGGGCTCCCTTACTGGGAGTCTTCATAATAGTCTATCCCTACTATACAAAAGGTCCGTGAGCATCCCGACCAATCCCAAGCAAAAGGGCGTATTGATAATGGCTCGTCAATGCAAGCAGCCAAGAAGGAGGTCGACAATCATTCGGACAACCTGTCGGACAAGGACAAACCCCGTTGAGGACAAGCGCACGCTGTCAAGGTGACAACCGTGCGTTAAAGCGCAAAGGCAAACAAACAACTCCTTCACGGCAACCCAAAAAGAACACCGGAAATGCCAAACTAAGTAAACCTTGTACGTAGGTTTAATGGAAAAGCCAACAGTTTCCAAAAGGTGTTTCCGGGACGATTCCGATTCGGTCGCACCAACGACCAAACATGTAAAGGGCTACTTGACTTTGCGCAGATTGGAGCAAATCCTCGTTTGATTTCAAAAGAAACATCTACCCCCCCAATGGAATATTCACAAACATTTACCCCCCAATGCAATCTCCACAAACATCTACCCCCACAATGCAATATTCACAAACATTTACACCTCCAAATGCAATATTCACAAACATCTACCCCCCCTTCAATGCAATATTCACAAACATTTACCCCCCAATGCAATCTCCACAAACATTCTACCCCCACAATGCAATATTCACAAACATTTACCCCTCCAAATGCAATATTCACAAACATCTACCCCCCTTCAATGCAATATTCGCAAACATTTACCCCCCAATGCAATCTTCACAAACATCTACCCCCCCCCCCCCAATGCAATCTTCACAAACATCTACCCCCCCAATGCAATCTTCACAAACATTTACCCCTCCAAATGGTCAAGTAATGTTTGTTGGTTTCGCTTTGGGCCAAGTCTCACAGCACTTCCGCCGTTGCAGCACCCGCAGGCAGGAACGCAGGCCACGGCCATCCAAGGCGGTAGCCACCTGCAAGCGAGGCCGACTCAGCCAGGCCAGCGGACGAAGCTTGAAATTTGCCTTTTGGAAAACAAAAAGGTATCCTCCAAAATATACACTAAACCCATAATCTTCCTGTTGGTTTTCCATTAACACCACGCAAAAGCAGGACCCTCCCACCAACTAACATGGAAGGGCACAAGGCCCCTTTATAAGAGGAAAGTCGTCTTTCTATAGGAGTCTGTCGTTAGTCGGTGGGAGGGTATCCTCCAAAGAAGTACACTAAACCCATTTATACTGCCTTACAAGCTTCTCTAGACCCAGAAGGTTGCAAGTGTCTTTGTTTGGAGGGTACCCCATGTCTGGTGGTTTTAATGGGACACCGAAGGAAAACCACAAGTTTGGCTTATGGATGTGCATTATGACCCTCAAAATTGCCGGTTTTCTTGTTGAATTCCCTTCAAAACCACCAACAAAAAGAGGTATACCCCAACAAATACATAAACCCATGTACTGCCTTACAAGCTTCTAGGTTTAAGGGGTTTCCCACTACCTAAAGGAAACTACCCAAGTCTGAAATAAAGCAAAACAACCGGGGTTTTATCTGGACATGGGCTAAACTAGGGTGATTTTTGAGGGCGTAATCCCAGGATGTAATGGGCAAACCCTTGGAGCCATTGACCTGAGTGTGTCTCCATGTTCCATTCAACTAAACATAAAGTACTTACTGGATTATTGCATAGATGAAGGTTGATCAATATTCCTGGCCCCCAAATGACCATGGGTAACTTTTCCCGTTGAGTGGGACACGTCATATCTTTCTTGGTGGTTTCCCCAATGGTCATGTCATGTTTACCGGACCTTTTGATCAACCCCCACATGCATCCCGTTTGGGTAACTCAGATGCCCAGTGGATTTCCATGGCAACATGGTTGACTTTAAAGGGGAACGAAATACGTAAGCCACCCACTGGGCAACTCGGATACCAGAAGCAACCAAACCCAACCAAACCCCCCTTGGACCCATTTGAGGCCAGGGGTCCAAGGCCCTCAACAACTTTGCGGTCCAATGACCTCCTTTTGGGTATGGAAAAGCCATGTCCCACACTCACATTCGGCCACTTGGCCGGTCTCAGGTCAGAACCCAAAATCCCCATTTGGCTTCAAAGAAAAGCCATGGGTTCGTTTCACCCCAAGCCCAGCCAAACGAAGACAACATTGCTTTTTCGTTGGGAGGTAGGTTGGGGGTGGTTTCCCATGTTCTTTCTACAAAAACCAGGGGTATGAATATTGACCCCATATTACTCAACGCCAGTGCAAAAATAGGGGGTGTTGCCCTCCAAAAGTGATGATTCCCACTAAACCTAGGGACACCCCCCTAATAGACTGGGGTTGATTAATAAGGGGTCAACATTACCAAAGACCTGCCAAGAGTTGCCTCCGACCCGACTTCTCGTCGCCTGCAGCCGCTGGAGGCATTGGCTGGCGCGCTCAGAATGGGAAGCAGGCAGCTGGATGTAGGGCCTGCGGACGAAGCTTATATTGGCTTTTAACTGAATTTGATCCATGGCTGGGTCATGTCAAAGGAACCACCCTGGGCTTGATTCAGGTAAAAGTGGGGTCATGTACTCAAAGGAACCACCCTGGGTTGATTCAAAGTGGCCGGACCCAACGGGGCAAAGGGATCAAGTGACAACTTGTTGCTTCACTCAAAGATGAACCAGCCAATGTTAAATTACCATAAGTCCATAAGGCACACTCACACACACATGTGTCTGCTAGATACGCAATAGGGCCAAGTCCAACCAGGGCTCCCGATTTATGCCCCCAGCCAAGCTGGGGATGTTTACTATTGGGCCCCGCAAGCAACAAAGTACCGTGAAACAGCGTGGGAAAAGACACGAATCGAAATGGCCGATAGATACGCAATCAGCACCCCCCAACTGCATTTTGTTATGTCCAAATCACAAGTGCTGTCCAAAAAGCAGTGGTTGGGGAGTGCTGGCATAGGACTCCAAGAACCTCACTTGAGTGGATTGGCCAAAAACAAATCACACTTGTTGTTTCCCACCAACGTGGTCCAAACCCAACAAGTGACTAAAGTCCAGAAACTCGGGAAGTGAGAAGCCCTTTCTACCGCTGGTTTCCCTTGAAACTGCCACTTTGGAGGTTCCGAAAAGGGAAATGGAGGAACCCCCGAGGGAAACTCGAGAAGTTTTGGGAACCGAGCGCGCGCGTGAACCTGAGGCCAGCGCAAGAAGTGGCCGCCGTAGCGCACGTAGACTGAGCGCAGGAAGAGCTCCGAGAGATCCACTCGCTCAGAGGTCCTCTTTGGTGTGACTCTCTGAGTGCAAGACAGGGCTCTGGAATCCATCAGTGCAAGGGGTCTGGAATCCATCCATACAGCTAACCATCCATGCATCCAGGGCTCTGGAATCCATCCATCTGGGTATGGGTCAAAATCAAACCACCAATAAACCGCAGGTTTTAGTCCTTCTTTCCATTTACCAGGGTTCCATATTTTGGGAACATAATTTTGACCCACAGCCAACTAACCATCCATGCACCCATGCATCCATGCAACCAACCAACGAAAACAACATCCCCAAGAATCTTGGGACCTTCGTTCACGGCCATTTCTGAGGTACACCTTCCAAGGGGGCTGGAATCCATCAACCAACCAAAGGGTTCCCTCAAAACATCGCAATTCGCACGCAGTGGGAACCTGGGTCTGTCCCAAACTTTGGTTTCACCTGTAAAGTAACCCCAAAAAGGGCTCCCTCGAAAAGACCCAGCCATGGGCAATATTTAGGGCGTCTCTTTTTTTCAGGGCACCCCAATGTTGTGTTTTAGAGGGAACCAAAAGGAACACTATTATTTTGGGGGTACCTTAAAAAGAGACAGACCCATTTGTTGTCTGCCCACCTGACAGTGGGGGTTTGGAGAGGAACCCCCATTTCTTCTTGGTTGGCAGGTGTGATCCATGTCATCACCTTCACAGTAGATGACGGTAAATAAAAGTGCGGCATTGAAGTGCGCCTCTAAAAAATACTGCCCAAATGGGTTGCTTCCTCTTGGCTTGACCTTTCCTTGACTAGCTGAGTTGACTGGCCAAGAACAGTTCAAACTTCAAGGGCCTTGACTAAAATGTTGCGGACACCTGCCAACATGCGCCTTTAGCTTGCCAACTCAGGAGAAAAGTTCCGCTCAAATCAGTCATCCCCCATTCTCACTTCCTGAGTGGATTCGATTGGCCAAAAGAAAGCAACCACTAGGTAAACCCACCCCGGCTAATCCCCAAAAACAGGACTCTGCTTTTCTTTTGGTCCCCCTGTAAAACCACACAAATATGCCCAAGTGATATCCCCAACGGCCCCGGAACCTTCCCTGCCTGACTGCCTGAAAGCTGCTCCAAACCAACCCTGTTCGAGCCTAGCTGGGCCAAGTTCCCCTCCACTCCATAGCTTTCCGCTGCTAGGAAAAACAAACAAGCAGAAACGGTTCCACTGTTTGACTACCCAAGGGTAGACTTAAACCCAGCAGGGGTTCATTCCCCCCGAAGGGAGGCTCCCTGGGTTTAAGTCCATCTTAGGGTGGTCAAAAAGTGGAACCCTGGTAATGTTGACCCAGTGTCCCTGGGTTTAGTGTGGAATCCCCACTTTTAGAGGGGACATCAATACCCCAGGTTCTTGTAGAAAGAAAACGGGAACCCCCCCCCCCCGAAACCCAGATTACCTCTCACCTCAGACCGAATCCGCCGAAAGTATCCGAAGCTCTCCGCCGAACAGTTCTGCGAGGTGGACGTGTCGTGTCCTCAGCTGGCGCAGCCAGGAGATCTCCAGGCGATCCGCGCTCTGCAGCCGCCGCTCCACGTAGCTCAGCGCCACCTCCGAGCTGCACACCGCCTGCCGAGACTCGAAGCGTCGAATCGGGCGGCACATGGCGGGAGTCGGGGAGTCGTCCGGGCCGGCCAGGCCGAATTCTAGAGAACGGCTTGGTGGCGAATAGGTGGATTCGAGGCCTGTAGAATATTAAAAGAACGCTACAAGATTATTACACAAAGGAATTAACTTCAGCTGAGGAAAGCCAGAAAGAATCGTGCTGCTAGAATTCCCAGGCATTCCATGTGTGCAATTTGTTTTAGCTACATCTGCCCTCATGTGTCAAATGTTATCATGTTCGACCTACTTGGATTGTCGGGGGATTTGCTGACGTCCCCAGGATTTGTTTGTTCAGGGAGTTAGGTAGTGATAGATTCCCCTTGAAAACCAACAGGGATAAATAAAACATATGCAGCTCAGCAAATGAAGGTCCGGTTGGACGACTTGACGACATACCCAAATCCAATAGTTGGACTCTGTTTTTTTTGGGGGGGTGCCTTCTGTTTGTTCCGGGATTCATTTAAAATGCTTTGGTTATGGAGTTGAGGGTATCCTTGTCTTACTTCCTGATTGGATTGACCAAACAAAGTCCAAACAATAAGTTGAAGGTCCATGAACTCAGGGAGTGAGCCTTTTCGACCTCGGCCCCAATTCAAGGTGACCTGGTCCCTTCCAAGACTACACCAGCGACCTCTACAGCGCAGCGATGGCAAAACCTTCTCTCAGAAGTTCTAGGATGCAAAGCCAATCCACTGATACCAGCTGCTTACCTCCCACAGGGGGCGGGGGGGGTGGGTTACACGTGGAGTGCAACCTAGGTTACCAACCATTTACCAACTTGGCCGATAACCCACGCAATTACTTTAATCACATGCAATCACCATTTACGGGTTGCTTTCAAACGGAACCCGCAAGTGGCCTGTTTTTTGTTTGCCCACCCAACAAATGGTACCCTCAAAACAACACGGAACCCATATGCAAACTGCAGCACTTGCCAGCGTATTTCATGAGCTGCCACCCTGGCAACTTCGCCTCAGCAAACAAGTTCCTGGGATTTATGGTTGAGCCAACAAGACGCACGCAAGTCGCTACGAGACGACAAAAAGCACGGTCCAGAACACACATCATGATTAACACCCAGTGCTTCCAAAGGCTATACGGTATACGTAAGCACGCATTTGAACTTGCAGAAAATTAAATACCAGCTTCCACTATAGTGGCCGGGACGCGCAAACAAAGCAAACCCAACAAACAAATCCAACAACACAATTATTTCGCGCTTCTTTCAACAAGCACCAAAACTCATGTGTATAGTTTTACTAGTAGATTGTCTTGTGGCGCTCATGTCGGGGGTCAACCCTGTACCAAAAAGGAGGTATTTACTATCGAACACCAGGTGCCTCAACACAAACCAACGCCAAAAGATAAAGGGGAAAAACCAAAAACCAAAACACATATTAATAACACATATATATATATATGTACAAAAGACGACTCACCCCAGACCCGGACCGACCAAAGGACAAGATCCGCCTCCCACCAGGCACTGCTGGCCAGTCGCCAGCCCAGGTCGATGGTGAGCACCGTGCCGGCCACCTACCAAAGGCGGCGGCGCCCACCAAGTGGAAAGCTCCCAAGCAAGCCGACTGAATGTAATATACATATATATATACCTACATATGTGTGTATATATATTTATGTGTAAACAACATTTGACCCATCTGCCTACTGCCACCACATGTTGAAAAGCTGGCGGTGAACATACGGGGCTGCACAATAAGAATGTAGGGTACTTTCGAGCCACTTTCAGTCATGATCGTAGAATGTGTGTGTGTGTTGTGATTGCCCCATCTGTTGCCTACTGCCACCACATGTTGAAAAGCTGCCGGTGAACATAAGGGGCTGCACAATAAGAATGTAGGGTGCTTTAGAGCCACTTTAAGTCATGATCGTACAATGTGTGTTTCCAGCTGAAAGCTTCATCGCGACTCACGCGCATGGGTCCTCGTGAGTTGGTCAGGCTTTGCTGAGGTAAGTTGTAGGCGCTTTTCAAACAGGCACTCAAGCAGAATGGTCGAAGAGCCGGGATAAATGCTTTGGGGTGGTTTCAATCACCAGCCCCAAACAATCCGAGTGTATGCCACGTTTTTACTCCAACTGGGTGAAATGTTGTTATACATCATATACATACATACGGATTGTAAGGGAATTGCTTAAGTCCCCAGGAATAAGCGCTCTTTTCAGGTGATAGATTCCCTTTTAACCACCAACAGGGATAAATAGAACATATGTGCCGACGGTCAAAACACATTACATGGCTGGCTGCACTCGCTGGCACGGGTGTCGCTCTTCATGGCCCCCCTGTCACTCACTACAGTGGTAGCTCACTTTTCGCACCCCCAGCTCGAAAATTGCAACTCTTCTGTAGCACAAGTCCCTCCAGCTCGAAAATCGCAAATTTGTGGAGACTCTTTACAATCACGCAAGCGAAGCGCGCCTCTTTTTAGCCACTAGCCGCATCAGAGCTGCCCGCTGAGGAGTCTGAGCTAGAACTCTGGGAGCCACGCTTCTGGTTAAGGACAGCCTGACGGGCTCGAGCAGCAGCTCTGGCTCGCTGCAATTGCTGTTGATGCTTCCTAGCGCGCTCTTCAAAGTCTGGCAGCAGTCCGCCGCCTTTCCAGCGCGTTAGGCTTCTCGGACCATGCACTCGTTTCCTCTCTGAATGGGCAACTGCCTACTTGAAGCAATTCTCGGTGTCGCTCCATCATCTGAATGGTGTCGCTTTGGGTGTCGCTCCGGCGGCCGGATTTTTCCCAACTCTGGGGCTGCCAGACCTCTGCTTCCACATGCAAATCGGGCAGGCTTGCTTATGTAGGAAACGATGAGTAGTGAAATACTTCACGAGAGCCATCGGGACAGTACTGCATAATTCCTTGCTACATAGAAGTGTCCATGCAAGTCAGTAAAATGGGTACTTATATACTTGTGCAACTCATCATCCAAAACCCCACTAACCCTAAACAGGGGTGTCGCTTTTCATGGCCCTCCTGTCGCCTACTACATGTTTTCAACATTTTGGTCATGTCATGGCGGCCAAAGAAATGAACTCTTTATGGCGTGTTTTGACCCTTGCTCATATGCACCTCAGCAAAGCAAATGGAAGGTCCGGTTGGGCGACTGACAACATACCCAGATCCAATAGTCTCTTGAAACTAGGTACCTCCTCTGCTCTAGGGCTTGAATCCCCATTCTTTTCAAGCATCATTCTTTTCAAAAACCAGCCGTTTTACCTGGGATTCTGGAGGGTTTCTAGAAAGAAGGATCCCTGGAAAGAATGGAAATAAAAGGTACCCCTAGATCTGTTTGTTCCAAGATGCAGGGATGTTTTAGTCCATGTTTCCATTGACCAGGGTGCCATTTTGGGTAACTATTTTTGACCCACGGCCAAATGTGCCAAATGTTGCCTACACAAAATAAAACTATTACATACAGTTTGATTGCTTCTGGCGGGTGCCGTTTCAGCATCTGGTGGCAGGCAAAATTAGGTCAAACATCTAGGTAGCTAAACAGCTGTTTTACAATTTCGGCTTTGTAGCTCAGCGCTTATGTGAAAACACACGCCGGATTCCCATGACCAGGGCTATCGCTAGTTTGGGAGGTGGGTAAGCTGGGGGGGGGGGGGGGAAATCGGGCGCGGCTCTAGTTTCTTGTGGTTGGGTCCGTGTGAGCAGTTGTGCTTTCTTTCTTCTTCTTTTTGGGTGGGTCAGGTTACCCTGAATTGGTGGTTTGGCTTGATGGTTAATTCGGGGGTGCCTGAGAAGGCTTCTTTTTTCACGTTTCCCTGAGGCCTCTGGGTTTGAACCCGGGGTGTTAGGCTTCTAAACATGTTTCCCTGAGGCCCTGGTTGTGAACACCAACCAATTTGCGAGTGTGTTCTTGGTGGCTTCTCGCTATATATATATATATATAGATACACATATTTAAATACGCATATATCCCTAGGAGCCCAAGACCACATTATATGAGGCATTTGGGGATTCAAGCCCTAGGGTGTTGGGCTCTAGGCTGTGTATATGTAATACATGTATACACATATACATATATACATATACATATACCTCTACATGTACATGTACATGTACATATACAGTATACATATACATATGCATATACATGTACATACACATATATACATACACACATGTAAATATACATATATAGATATAAATGTGTAATGCATATGTGTGTAACAACCACCGGCGAAATTCCCGCGCCTTGCGGTGTAAGGTACAGGGCGCCACCGGCCGAATGCCCAGCGCAGCCAGGAAGGCTTCCCAGTTCAGCTTCTCCGTGACCGTGTTGGGCATCTCACGTCGCCCAGTCGCGGCAGCGGAAGCCGAGATGCCGAGCGATTTGCGGCAGCGGAAGCCGATTTGGTTCATAAGTGCGTAAGTTGACCTTGTTGTTTGCTTGATTGTTTGCAGGTTGGTTGGTTGGTTGGTTGGTTGGTTGGTTGGTTGGTTGGTTGGTTGGTTGGTTGGTTGTTTGTTTGTTTGCTTGCTTGGTTGGTTGGTTGGTTGGTTGGTTGGTTGGTTGGTTGGTTGGTTGGTTTCTTTGTTTGTTTGTGTGTTTGTTTGTTTGTTTGTTTGTTTGTTTGTTTGTTTGTTTGTTTGTTTGTTTGTTTGTTTGTTTGTTTCGTTGCTTGCTTGCTTGCTTGCTTGCTTGCTTGCTTGCTTGCTTGCTTGCTTGGTTGATTGGTTGGTTGGTTGGTTGTTTGTTTGTCTGCTTGTTTGTTTGTTTGCTTGCTTGGTTGGTTGGTTGGCTGGTTGGTTGGTTGGTTGGTTGCTTGTCGGCTTGTTTGTTTGTTGGTTTGCTTGGTTGGTTGGTTGTTTGGTTTCTTTCTTTGTTTGTGTGTTTGTGTGTTTGTTTGGTTGCTTGCTTTCTTGCTTGCTTGGTTGGTTGGTTGGTTGTTTGTTTGCTTGTTTGTTTGTTTGCTTGCTTGGTTGGTTGGTTGGTTGGTTGGTTGGTTGGTTTCTTTGTTTGTTTTTGTGAATGTGTGTTTGTTTGCTTGGTTGCTTGCTTTAAAAAAGGGCACCTAGCTGATGGACCTAGTTCGAATCGACCTCCGAGGTTTCCGCCTCCAGCTGTTCCAAAGGCACGGCATCCGCAAACACGCCGATGTCCCGAACCTCCGCCTCGCCGGACGCTTTCCGGGTGCAACTTGAAGGATATCCCCCGCAACCTCCAATTACCCGCCGTTTTTGTGGGTATCATGTTGCCCAAAAAACATTCCAAATACCCATGTTGGAATGTCAACCCTTCACCACAAAAGAAAGCATTTACCATGGACAACTTTAAGTGGGGGGGGGGGGTTGGGTTCTGGTTTTGGGATGGTGTAACAAGAAACCAAAAGGAAACCATTGGGGGGGAGCCTTATTTTGTTTGACACACTCGTATAAAGTTGGGTGTCGCTTAATTTTAAGAATGGTACCATTGTTTGGATTGAGCAAAGGGAAACCGAAGCCGCCAAATTTTAGGGGTCTCAAAAAAACACAAAAGGGAACCTCAGTTTTCCAGTAACTAGTTGCCATAGCCCGGGTTGTGGCACACCAGTTCGGTTTGACATGATGGATTCCGTTTTTCTATGGTAGGGTAGCGCTGAGTTTGTGGCAAACAGGGTTCCAGTAGAAGGATAGAATCAAAAACATGGATTTGGATCCTCCAAGGCTTGCAACGGTGATCCTTTAAGGACCCCCCCCCAGCAGCCCAAAGCAACATGTCACCCTCAAGGCGTCGAGCCTCAAAAAAAATGAACACCCATTGATTGCTTCATGATTTGTGTGTCAACTCAAGAAATGAAGAAAAAAAAACGGGGCACCTGAAGGGTCAGCCAAAAACCCATTCACCATTGGTTCTAGTCACATGGTTCTATTCTGGTTTTCTAGACTCTACTAGAACTGCCACAAGACTAGGTAGTAGAGCCGCCTGACAAAATTGGCCTATGC
Organism: Effrenium voratum; assembly: GCA_963377175.1. Taxonomy (NCBI): domain Eukaryota; class Dinophyceae; order Suessiales; family Symbiodiniaceae; genus Effrenium; species Effrenium voratum. The sequence goes on along the minus strand of CAUJNA010000335.1, from coordinate 2,425,778 downwards.
CACATGAAGCCCCATAAACTAAGAAAGACCACCAACATGTTGGTACGATATGAACCTGATAAATGAAGCCCGTAAAATAGCCACCATCAAAAGATAACACCCAGGACGAAATCTCACATGATAGAAACCATAATAAGCATAAAACATATAACACGGTTATAAAGGTTTAGGCCTTAACATAAACCCCTCATGACAGAAACCTATGGGATGGAAGCCCTTGATTCCTCCTCCGCTTGTGAAGGTTTGTGTAAGCCAATAAAAGTTGTAACACAAAGTGTATAAATGGCCAGCTCAGTACAGAATCAACTGGGTGTTGGGAAGGACGTAATGATTCTCAATGGAAACTAGAAGAGGATGGTTTTTGTCGGGCTCATTCCCTAACGGATCCTGCCTGTGGAAACTCACTTCCAGAGTAAATTGGCCAACAAAAGGTCTAAACTGCTTGTTTCTCACTAAAAACAGTCTTGCCAAACACTTCAAATCCAGAAACTCGGGAAGCAAGGTAGGGGTTGATCAATATTCCTGGCCCCGACATGATCATGGGTAACTTTTCCCATGTGGTGAAAGTCGATTTTTTTTTGGTGGACTCCCCAATGGACACCCCATGAGGACCTTTTGATCAACCCGCATGCGGGTAATACCAAGAAAACAGGTGGGTACACTTCCTCCCACTGACGTAGCATTTGTGGGAGGCTACCTTAGACCAGCTTTCTGGAACAAAACTTTTTGTGAGGTGCAAGGCTGTCCTCAGATCCCGTGCTACAAGTTTAACTTGTGGGTTAAATGGAAAACCCAACCACCAAACCCACTTTTGATTGCTAAACACTTCGAGGAACCGGATGGCTGGGAACCACCTTGGATAATCAACCCCAGTAAATTCATAGAGTGTTCTCCTAAGTGGTCTGAGTCCCCACATTTTCACCCAGGGACACCCCCTATTACTATTCAGGGGTTGATTCCTATGGATCTAGGGGTTGATTCCCCATTCTATTCAACCATCGTTCTGTTCAAAACCCAGCTGTTTCTGTGGGTTGTTGATGGTTTCCTGAAAAGAAGGATTTCTGGAAAGAATGGGGAAGGTACCCTTAGAATGGAGTCAACAATAGCTGGAGTGAGGGGGTTTCGTCGCCCATGCGCCTCCTTGCCGTAGATAAATCCCATAATGGCCACCAGCACGTCCGGCTGCAGATCGCTGCCCGCCGCCTGCGGGCCGGGCCGCAAAACATGGAAGAGGCGGGGGGTAGACCCCAAACAATCCGACTGCAATGCATACCAACAGTTGGTACATTTGACCCAGTTGGAGGGCAAATCTTTGTACATTTTGCATACCCGGAGTATCCATGACCCTGTAAAAATGGGGTCATTAGGGGGTAATAACACCCTTGTCCAGGGGTCATGGAGACTCTAGGTATACAAATTGGAGGGGGTACGCGGGTTGTCAAAATAGGGGTGTTCGCCTAAACTTGCGGGGGTGGTTCTCGAAATAGGTCCAAGAGAGGCTCTCCAAACAGGTCTTGGCCCAAGAATGGCAAAGCTTTTCTTGTTCGTTCAGTGAACCCCTCCCCCCAAGAAAAACGTGTTACACGGTTGAGAACCCCCATGTTTTCAGAACAGGAGACCCTGGTATGCGCTTTGTGCTTGTTTTGAGGTTTCCAGTCTGCCCATGAATCAGCCATGTCAGTTGCACGTAGTCTAACAAATACAGAGGACTAATCTTGAGAAAACCGGAAAACCAAAATCGAAAACACAACTCGAGAAAACAAGACAACAACAAGACAACTCCGGATTTAGAAACTATTTGGTGCACAACCCAAGTTGATGAGTCATGTTGTTCTGGCTTTCTTGAGTTTCTTTTTGCCGGTTTTCCTCGAGTTGTTCCTCTTGTTGTGTTGTTTGTTTGAGTTTTTCGAGTGTTTGTTGGATTTTTCTCGGTCGAGGTTGTTCCGATTATTCATTATTATGTTCCTCGTTTTGTTGACGTTGTTTGGTGTTCCTTACTTTTTTGGGTTTGCTGTGTCCTTGATGGGTCTACTTCTGATCTTAGCCGTTGTGTATGGCAAAGCATTCATGCAACTGCCTGAAGATCTCAAACCTCAAAATTACCAAAAATCACTCTATCACAGTTTTCCAGTCTCCATGTTTCTGGGCTGTCCTCAGATCCTCTGCCAAAAGTTTAACTGTCAACGGGCTTTAAATGGAAACCCCCGATAAACCACTTGAACAGTTCAAAAGCTGAGGAACCAAAAAGGCGGAGCCAGCAAGTTTTGAGGGCTTTCCCCGTCCGAAACTTCCCCAGCTTTCGAGCACCAAAAGTCCCCAAGCCTGCCGCGCCCAAGCAGGGGAAAACATAAGACATATATATATATATATATGGTCACACACCCCCCCCCCCCCCAAGTAGTTCATGGGGGGGGGGTCTGAGCATAAATATATATATGTATATATTCATTTCAGCCAATGGAAGGGGACTTCCCCTCTTGAGAAACTTCCCCCAACTTTCGATCACCCCACACCCCCATCCCCTCCCAAGCCGTGCCGTGGCCCGTGCCCAGCTCGAGCCTCCCCCAGGTAGGTGGGCGACGTGAGGCGCCCCACAGGGCCCAGCTGTGCCCGGCGCATGGCGCAGGGCACCGCCAGATCTCGCAGCTCCGCCCAAGCTACCGCCTGCCAAGGGCTCCCTTGGCGCCCCTTGGACCTCGCGGTTTTTCCTCCCTGAAAGTTGCTTGAACCTTGCTATTTGAGGCATTTGGGGGTTGAAGGGCCTCATAGTTGGTGTCCAAGGAACTCCTGATTGTGGTTTTGTGCGTGTGACTAGTTTCTTTGTTGGGGGGATGTTTCTTTTGTTAACTGTTCGTGCTTGGTCGTCTGCTTTCTTTGCTAGTGTTTTTGTTCGTTTTGTTTGGCGGGGGGAACCTCTTTTTGCTGAGGAGACCCTTTGTTGAGGGAAGACCCCTCTTTTGGGACACCTGGTTGGGGCCTCTTGGTGAATGATCAGGAGATGACATCAACACAACACAGCATTATCGCGGCTTGTACATTGAATCACATTTGACAAGCAATCAGGATTCACAACTCACAACATGAATCTCCACATGAACACTGTTGCAGGTACTAGCTGAAAACCGACACAAAGTAGTTTAAGGGGGTCGCTAATCGAAAAACCAAACCAAGTGATTCTGGGGAGGACTCTACATATCAGAAACTTACTTGAGTATGATACGTGTCCACGCGGAACCCCAGCTTGGTCCAGTCAAAAGGGCCACCTCCGAGTTACCAACCGAATTCGCATCCTCCAAAGCCAAACAAGTTCCAGTGGAACGCAAGAAGACGGCAGCCAGTTTATCTGCTACCTCCAGCTAGCGATTTCTCCGTGGTCTCGGTGTTGCTGGATGCCTGCGGGTGCCTCATGGGGTTGCTCCAAGCTGTGGGCAAAATAGGCCGAGCTTTTGTAGAAAGGCGGTGGCTCGTCTTTTCAGGGTGCCAGTTTTGGGTTTAAAGAGAAACAAAAGAAAACCGAAATCTATCTCTAGGGGTGTCCCACACTTGGACGAATCTCTCAAAGGCACTCGCTAGGCCTGGATTCGCACATGTCTAGTGCCATTCGGGCACCTAGGAACCCAGCGAAAGCGCCCAGCCTGGAGAGCTCGTGGCCTTCCCAAAAAGCTTTATTGTATCAGTACCCAGGCGATGTGTGGGGGGTGGTTTGAACTGCGTTCCGGCGCGATTTCGCGCCTCGCCGCCCTTCTCTCGCGGAACTCCCAAGGCGCCCGAGAGGAAGTGGTGACGCAGGCAGGCGAGACTCGCCCACACTGCAGACCTATCCGTGAAACCCGGACCGTCCCGGGCTCTCCGTTTTTAAATGGAAACCCTCCACTTCACCATCCAAGCAAAAAAAAGAGCTTTTGACTTGTTGGTTGCTTTCAGATCCCTGGCTAAAATGATTAACTCGTGTTTTGAATGGAAACCCTCCACTAAACCAACCAAAAACCTTAGGGGATGTTTTCTGAAAAACTCGTGGGCTAAGTGGAACCCGCACGAAGCCAACTAAACAACGAAAAATCGTAAGGAACCGGACGGCTGACCGCCAGGCTTCGCTGGCTTTTTAAAGGAATCCAAAGGATTTTTGTCACATTTCCGAAAGACCGGCTGACTGGCCAAACGTTGACACACTTTTTGGGCCTTGACTAAGATGATGAGGAAACCTGCATATTTGCTTCTTACATGAGCAGCATTCACAAGATGAACTATATGCCATTTGATTCATCCCTGCAGTAATTACGTGAGGTTCGTGCTCACCATTTACTAGACATAATTAATATCTTGATTGAGGGGACGATAAACTAGGCATTGGTAAATTATCAGTATGAAGCTTCAGGGGACAACACGCACCACAATAGTAAGGTTCAAATAAAATTGCCCCAAGCATCGTTGGACCCTTCATTTAAGTCTGGATTTCCACTGGAAGGTTGGGCAAAGAACCGAAGAAACCAGCCGCAAGTTGGTAACCCTTCGCCATTTTGCCTTGCTTCTGAATGGCTTGGCGCACTTGGTTATATACCCACAAAGCCAACTGGCATCAGGCCAGTGGGTTTGTCTCCTACTCACAAACATTGGTTTCCATTTGACCCCCCAAAAGGGCGCCCTGAAAAGCAAACAACCCAGATACAAGTCAATCAATCTGTTTGTAAGACATCATACCTGCCACGGGCCGTGAAAGTAGCTCGCCGTCACGTGAACCGCGGACAAAAACAAAAATGATTCCCCAAGATGACGTGGGCCTCCTGCATCACTGCTCCGTTACTAGCTGTCAACTGATTGAGGGGACGGGGGCCGTTCACATTTTTGGGTCGGCCCCTGATGTCGCCGAACTGCTCCGCGTTCTTAAGCTTCCTGGAATTCGTAGCACTGTTTCCAGTAGTGAGTCCCTCTTAAAACCAATAAGCAGAAACACAAGAATCAATTCAGAGAATGGGTGGTTGCGCTCATTGTGCAAGTTCCCCATTGAAGGATCCTGGTGGATTTTTGATGTTTTCCTTAATCAACTTTGTCTTTTCAAGACCCCAACATTGGTTGCTGTTGACCCCTCAGCAAAAAGTTTAACTTTCGGTCCACAGGAAAGTCCGAACTGAATGAACGGAAGCGTTAAAGCCCAAAGATCCATTACCAAATAGCCATAAAGCAAAATAGTTGTTTTCATGTTAGTTTCCCATTGAAAGAAAAACAAACAAAACGAGCCACTCAAATGGAAGTGACGGACCCAAGACCATGCCTCAAGGTCGCGGGATCGTGAGGCTCAGATTCTCCTGACACGAGTCAAGTTGGTATGCGTGGGTGGTGTGTCTTACAGAACACCCAATGGCAACGGCTTCCTACCGGTTTTCCTCTTAGCCCCAAGAGGCTGCCGTCAAAACAGAGGCAAACCCATCTTCTCAGAATAGTAGGACTCCCACCCAGAAAGGGACAGGTTGGAAAAAAAACAGTACAATTCCTGCCATTCCTGGGCCGAAAAACAAGGATCGGTCATCAGTGAGCTCACTTTGGCCCCCGAAGTCGAGCCCAAGGACTCGAGACGAAAGCTATACTTTCTGGTTGCATCTTCCTTTGGGAATAAGATCAATGGATGGGGTTGGTCTCAAAATCCGGGGGACGGGGGGGGAGGGAGGGGGGGAGGGGGGAGCGGGGGCCTCTTTTTGAATGGTGCAAGGTCATCAGCAGGACACCGACCCACTCCGACCCCAAGCCTGGCCTCCACTCCTGCCGAGTAAATGACTCCTGTGCCTTGCCTGGATGCACCCATCAGTTTCCACTTACTCCACTACAAACGTTGCCGGCCAGAACCCCAAAAAAGCCCAGTTGCCCGTGTAGAGGAGACTGTTGGCAATCGGACCCCCTGAAGGGTTCCGTGTTGATTTGTAGAGTACCCACCAAGGCACCATGGATGTAGAGGCCCCCTCCAGCCAAGTCCTGCTGCTTCCTCCAGCTGTCTCTCTTCTGTCCTCGCGGAGGATGCTGCTGAACTTCGGTGAATTGCTGACCTTCTTGGGCGACCCGAACTCGGCTCTAACACATGGATTCCAAGGCCCCTTTGAGGACGGCCCTAAACATGCAACAAACCTCCTTCGGCGCAAATGATCGGACCACTTTCTTTGAACTCTTCTCGTCCCTGAGCGGTGTTTGGTTGGAACCATTGCATGCATCCGCCGCTTCGCTTGAAAAGCAAAAAAAGGGCCCAGCTGGTTACGGTTTGCTCGTTCTTTGTTTTTTACCGTTTTTGACCCCAGCGCTGGGCTTTTCTTAGGGCTGGCAACATCTCCATCCCCTGGACCAGGCTGGAGCCTTGAGTGGTTGGCCAACTTGGGGTAACCGATTTGCGGAACTGGCCTATCCGCATCCCCAGCACCAACCTCACCTAGGGTTGCCCAATGGATCGGATTGGCAGTTGGGAGTTGCTCGGGTTGGTTTGGAGTGAGTTTCAGGCTGCCAGGCCTTGGGTGTGTTTGAGGCATTCTCCGGCCTCGTCGAAGAAGGGCCGAATTTCCAGGCTGTTGGGTGGGTTTGACGGTTTTCCCGAAAGGAGGATGCTTAATGAGAAGTCTGGGGTGCTCCCTCCGCGGGAACAAGTTCGATCACCTCTTGGTGTCCAAAACACCGTTTCTCTCTTAGGTGAGTCACTCTCCCTGAGGTGAGTGGTCTTTCCGAAAAGGGAGGGGCCAACAACCAGCAAGCATGTTTTTTGTTTACCAATCAGAGAGTCGTCCAAAAAGATTAAAGTCCAGGGAGAGAGTTTTGGCCACTTCGGTCACACCAACGACCAATGAGGCGCCCTGAACAAAGTTGACCCCATATTAATCAACCCCAGTTTGTTAATATGGGGGGGTTCCCCTCCAAAAGCGATGAATCCCCAGTAAAACCATGCAATTCACCCCCATATTAACCCCAGGTTAGTGATAGGGGGGTGGGGGCCCCTCCAACAGTGGTCTGATTCCCCACTAAACCCAGCACCCCCCTATTAACAACCAGGGGTTGGTTCCTATGGGGTCGACACTACGTCGCGCCTCGGCGCCGTGCCGCTGTCCGGCTGGAGATTCGCAGCCTTGAGATGACTCCAGGAGCAAAGTGTCGGTGCCTTTTTAAAGGTGTGGGGTTTGGAAGGTACCGTGGATGGACGAAAAATCCTTTCGCGCCATTTTGAAGTGTTTTAGGTACTGTGGATGGACGAAAAAAACTGGTTTGGATGTTACAGTATCTGTCCACATGGCTCCGCATCAGTATGGGTATGTCAAAATATGCCAATGCGCAAATTTAATCCTTAGAGAAGCCCCAAGTAAAGGATCTTTACCTTGAGCTCGAAAAAACACCCTCAAACCGGTGAGCTCGCGATAAACTTTGCAGACGCACACACACAAGGATAAGCCAAGATAAGCCAAGGCTAAGGTTTGAATAAGGCCTTAAAGGGTTAACGGATAGCTACCCCTCTCCATTTCGCCCCACGAACAAAAAGGTCCACGAAAAGCACACGCACAACATGCGCCAACACGAACACACACGCACACACACACACAACCACATAGACATGAAGACACACACACACACACGTACACACATACAAGCACACGCACACGCACACGCACACACACACACACTCACACACACACACACATGCACGTGTGACACACCTGGCACGGACCTGTTGGACCAGCTTCCGCCAAGGTGCGAGGCCCAAGTGCCATCTCAGGCCTCACGTTTCTCGAGATGCGACAAATTTCCCCCCCACCGGAGCCAAGGAAAAGCTTTGGTCCAGCCGGGTCCCAACAACTGCGGGTTCAACGACTGTAGGTAGGATACAATAATCATGAAAATAATATAATAATGATAATAATAACATAATATATATATATATATATGTATATCCTTTGACCCATTTTGGAGGGTAAATGTGAGTAAAGACTGCATACATGGATTGCTTGAGCATGTCCAAATTGCGAATCCAAAAAGCAGAGGTTGGGACATGGGTGCTGGTGGCTACCAGGGTGTTTGGATGGCAAACCACGAAGTGTCTAACTCCGCGAAATCATGGGGATCTTGTCATATGCAGGTGCCATCTACTTTCGCTCTGTACATCAAAGACTGATGATTCAAAGCACCACGGAGATGTTTAGCGAACACATGCAACACACACACACACACAAAAACAAATCCAATCATCTGGCTCGCAGAGCTAGAACCTTGGGGTCCAAATATAAATCTCGGCCTACTTGTTCGATTCGCCAGGTCAGTAATTAAGTTGTTGGTGACCTTAGTAACCCACTTAGCAGTCTCCTTAAGTGGGGTTCGCTAAGTCATTGGTGGGTTTTATATCCCATTTGGCGAGCCACATGCCAACTTGGCGAATCGAACCTCCAAGTGATGCACGGTCAACACCAACGTTGCCCGAGAGAGAACTGGGGACAAATTTGTGCCAGTCCTGGGGTGACGGGAAAAAGACAACGGAACCCTTGCTGGAAGCGGTCAAAGGGAAAAAGGAAACTGACCAGTCGAAGGGTACACATGTCTAGGGCAAAATCTGTGAAAAACATGAGTAAGTCCCGAAACATATCACCTGTTTCCCTTGAAGGAACAAGCCAATAGCAAACGTCTCCCCTCCCCCCCACCATCCCCCCAAAAGCAACAATAGGCTACTGCCAGTGCCTATATAGCTAGAATGGGGTTGTGAGGACTATTGAACCACATTACCTCTTGCTGGGACAATACTGTCTGGTTTAGGTCCTTACATGGGGGGTGATCAATACTGGCCCCCAAATGGCCATGGGTGCAACTTTCCCATTTAGTGATTGAAGTATCAACTCTTTCTACTCGTTTCCCAACCAATGGTCATCCCCTGTATCACAGAGCTTTTGATCAACCCCCACATGATCAATAATGGTTTCAGGAAAAGGTTGATATACAAAAGCAAAAGCACGCTAAGGGGTTGTGGCTGTAGGGGATAGTTCCATGAGATACCGAGGGTTAGCTCCTTAGTCCTTCCCCACAGGCGTCATGGGAACCCGGCAAAGAGGCGCGATGTCCGCACGGCTCGGCCTTGGCAACCCCGCAGGAACTTTGGACGTCGGGGCTTACTTCAAAATGGAGGGTTGGCCAATCCGAGTTTCCAGAATCCCCAAAAAAGGAAGCCACTACAAAGGGGACAACATCCTTGCGGTTCCCAGCCCAGATCCGTTCAACTAGTTAAGATTCGCTCTTGGTGGTTTGGTTTGGTGGTTTGGATGGTTGGGGGTGCTTGGTGCTTTGGCCTCTACAAGAGTCAGGGGGGGTAAAATCCCGAAACCACCGTTCCAAACAAGGGGTGCCTGACCTGCTATGTGGGTCAAAACACAAGTCCACGCAACCCCTGTGCAGCTGAGTTTTGACCAAACTGAGATGCACAAGGTTCATGCAGCAGTCTTAGGCAGTAGACAGCCCAAGGGACATAGTGGCGGTCGGGTGATATCACTTGAGTCATAATCAAAACCTGGCTTTAAGATGGTCGACCCAGAACCACGTAAAGAAATAACAGGGTGGCACAAATTTGTGGCTGGAATTCTCCCTTCCTAACCTTCAGGGTGTTGATTGTGGCTCAGGTTGCCTCTTCCTCAGCCCATTGAGTCGGCAAAACCATTGGAGCTCGACCTTCTTTCCACGACTTCCACTCCGGGAAAGCCGGTCTCTCTGCCTAAATTAACCTATGTCCCATAGGGGAAACTTATACATATCTGGGTGTGTCAAAATAGGGTATTGGCAATTGTCCGCTAGTTCCCCTCAAACAACCACCAAACAATTGCTTTATGTATGTTTACATTTACATTCTGCCAAGATTAAAATGAGGTGGTTAGTTTGCCGAACTGTGCTTCTCATTGAACAAGGTCTTCGGGTTCATCTGGATGGCCCTATGCAAAGGGTGCACCTTGGTTTTCTCCCTTTGCAAAGGAACACCTAATACGAATCAAGACAATTGTTTCTGCAAATGTTACAACATAGCTGCAAAAGCTGAAATGGGATGGGATACATTTAAACAACCAGGGGACCGCAAGTTTTAATCCTTGGTTCCATCGAGCAGGGTTCTATTTTGGGTACCTGTTTTTGACCCACACCCCAATGAGAACTTGGAGGCACAGGTTTTTTCGGGGTCTGCTGGTTTCATTACCTGTTGCCTGAGGCGAGGACGCGCATACGCCTCGGCGCACGAGGCGGAAGATGAAGCCTCTAGTGGCCTGAAAAGGTCTCAGTGGAAGCTGATAGGAGGGTTTTGGGTGGAGCGTACCTTTGCTTTTTGTGGCTTCAAAGCAAAACCAAACAACACCCAAGCAAAAAACATTAGTATTTCTTTGGGGGCGCTCCCCTACAATCCGTGTAAACAATATATGCCATTTGACCCATTTGGAGGGTGAATGTAGAAACACATTGCATAGACAATAATTCGTGTTTGGGATGGAAGCTGATGATCGGAGGGCTTGGCATAAGACGAAGGCTTTCTCCTTTTGGACAACCCCACGTTAAACCCCACCCCCACATGCCGTGGAATGATTCCGATGTGTGGATCAACTTTGTGGGTCCCTCGACTGGGACAAGTGAACCGGGCGTTTAGCGGTAGGATCGTGCGGGTGGTTTCGCCCATTAAGGGTACCTATTGTTCAGGGTTTTAAAGGGAATGACTACTCATGTTGGGGGTCCCCGCAAACAAAAAACCTACAAATACTCACCCATCTACCCAGTGCTGCCAGGTAAGCCACTGCAGGCAACCAGGTGCTTTTTGGTTTACCTCCAAATGTTCTAATAATGTCGACCCCTGGTCACCTCGCATGGGAACTGAAAGCATGGTTTTCGTGTGTGGTTTGTGTTCGTTTGAAGACGACTCCAAAAACCCAAAGAAAACCAATGGGAACAGGCAGGCGAGCTTTCAAGATTGCTCCAAAGATGTCGCCTCTCAGAATGTTGGTTTGTTGCTTTCTTTCAATGTTAACTACCCTTGTGGTGGGATTTGATGCTTCAGCCTAGTTGGGAAGTGCGTTATAACGGTGATAAGTGGGATAACTTAGCTGACTTCTAACCATGGTTACAACCTACTTACTAGCTGAAACACTCAAGTGAGGATGCTTTGGAGGCTCGGAGCAAGAATAGCTTTACTCCTTGAACCAGGAACCGCGCCAGTGTCTCAAACTAAGCACCCCCCGCTTTTGGATGCTTTCAATGGTTGAAACCAAAGTCACACCAACCACCGGAAGACGCTGGTCCTCACTTCCTAAGCGTTCAAACACGTTGTTTACCAAAAACTGGCCCAAACTCAAAAAGCCAAAGTCCCTTCCAAAGTGGAAGTCTTTCAAACGTCCAAGTCGTGGAACACCCCTTGGAAAAAATGAGAAAACTTGTCCAGTAGTGAAATCAATTCCGTTTAAAACCAACAGAAATATAGTCCCTACTCCAAATACCCGCTTTTTTTTCTGGGTTTCCCATGGTACATTCCTCCTTTCAAAACAAGGGAACATAACAAAATATTCATTTCAGCAAATAATCGTCTGGGGTCAACCCTCTACTAAAAGGAGGTGTTTACCATGGAAATACAACATATTATTTAGCATTTGTTTTATGGGTATTTATTGAACAACCTGGGTCTTCCCATGGTAAATTCCTCCTTTCGTAGAGGTTCCTGGCTTTTCCCATGGTACATTCCTCCTTTCGTAGTAGAGGGTCTTTCCATGGTAAATTCCTCCTTTCGTGGAGGGTCGATGAGCCCGCAAAGGGACTCCGGGACGCCACGCCCAGGCGCCGCAGGAACTTCTGGCCACCGGGGTCTAAAGACTCGTGCACCCGCGGGCACAGCACCCGCATGGCGCCAGCCGCCTGCGAATGTTCGAGCCAACTGATCGCTCTACAAGGAGAGGGTTGGGGGGGGGTTGTCCCCAACTCCATCTACCCAATTTCATCTTTCTAGTCTTCCCCACAAAAGGGAAAGGGAATAAATCGAAGTCGCCAGGTCACCCCCCTTCCCCCAATTTCATTTTAAGGGGGTGACAATGAGCCAAGTAAGCAGGCCGCGTGTGGGTGTGTAAAAGGGCCAAAAGCTGAATCTGAACAGTTTAATGATTCTGATTGTTGATTCTGGTCCATGTTTAGTGGACCGGAAAATGTACATAGTTTCAGAAACAATGCCGCTTGGGACAGGCAAACCCACGCTTTGAACCAGTACTAAGACGTCTCAAAACTGCATACCATGCCGCACCTCGCAGAACCTGACCATCAAAGACCTTATGACCCCAAGCTGGGTCAAGGTGGTTTTGTGCACAGTTGTGGACCCTTCTGAAAAGACCTCAGGCAACAGCGTGATACTCAGCTGGGCTGCACACTTGCCAATGCCGAGACTGCAGCATTGATCGGTCAGCAAGCTCAGCGGCCCGTTAAACAGGATTGCCGCAAAGAACAACCCTTCAAACTCACCAGATTCAACCAGGTCCAGCCTAAATAAAGGACTTCCGGCGATCGAAGCAAGACAGCAAAACCGCCTCGCATCACCTTTTTGTGGAAATACAGGGAACGTCCTTGAGAGGATCTCTTGGTTTTGGTGTATTTATCTTGCGGATTTCTTGGCCTGACCGTCTTGAGGGAAGGGTTCATGGAAGCTTGGCTGAAAAGAAGAGACATGCTCGGGTATAGATAAATGTTCCCATTGAGAAGCCTCCCTACTCAGCGCCACACAAGTGGGAAAAGAACAATGAGATCCCCAACGTCAACTGGGTGTATAACATGTACTGCCCCTGAGCACCATTGCAAAGTGCTTTTACCACAGAGATCCAAACCTTTTTTTAGTGTACGCCCTTTCCAGCTACGTTCATTACTACCTAGCGTTTGACCGCCAAAACAAAATACTGGGTAAATAATCGGTCCATATTTAGCAAACCTTAAGATGCAACATAATGTTGCACGTTTAACTTGTTCTTTGGTTTGCGAATAATCTACAATTTTGCCCAACACGCTCAGGCTTAAAGATGCGGGGTCGATTTTCCGTGAGCAAAGGTCTCCATGACCCTTAGAAAATAGGGTCTTTACCTAACATTAAGGGGTTATGACACCTTTTATCTAGGGGTCGGAAGGAGACTCTAGGTTGAATGATGCCATTTGCATGCCCAGGTCGATGTGCCATCTTCCGAGCCTCCAGAGCCTTCTGCCAGCTGGTAGTTACGTCAGCGGCATAGCTCGCAAACATGGGCCTCGCAAGCGGCCGTGGGGGTTTACGGTGGATGCCCCTACCGGCAAGTACACCAACTATACACCACAAAACCATGGTAAATCATCCACCGCTCCAGGGGTACCTTCCATTTCCATTCTTTCCAGGGATCCTTCTTGCTAGAAAACCTCCGGAAACCGAGGGACAACGGCCGGTTTTTGGAAAGAACAATGGTTGAAAATAATGGGGAATCAACCCCTAGAATCGTATGTTTCTCGTCATGCATTCCAGCAGCTGGGATTATGTGTTCCTCCCAAGCCCATGCTGGGCTTCCCACCCATCCGTGGCACGCAAGGCCTTGCCTCAGCGTCTCGCCATCTCAGATCTGGGCTTCTTTGGAAATGGAGCTCCGCAGTCGCACCGGCTTCCTGTTGCTTTCCGTTTCAACACAACCACCTGGCCAAATCAACAAAAATGGTCAGTCTCACTGGCCCAAAGGACCCAGAAATAAACGCTAAGCCTTGGGAAAACTTAAAGGTCTTTTCAGGTCGACTTGCTTCGGGCCTTGCTCGAGCCTCAGAAGCCAGATGCTCGGTTTTCCTTGGGGCTCCTGGGAGCCGCATCCCATCCGTTTTGGTCGCATCCAGCCTGAGGCATCCGGAAGCAGCGGTATCTCCTTCAAGCGCTCCACCTGGCCGATTTTTTCTGGTGCTCTCTCAAGGGAAGCTCCAGGTATTGGGTTTGGAGGTATGGAAGTTCTATACTCATATGGCCATGGGGCATAGCCTATGGCGATCCCATTTTGGGGTGGATGAACATCCATTTAACACCTATTTTGATGTTCACCAGGGGTACAGGGTTTTGACCCACAGCCATATTCATGAGCAAAAAGACCTTAGCCGTTGGCTTAAAAGCTGAGCAACGTGCCGATCCCCTGGTTTACTTTTGGGGTCAGTTTTAACTGTTCTGGTAGGAAGTGATGTTCCAGCTGGGCTAGCATCGAGTCTGGAACATTGCTTGCAACTTGGGACAGATCCGACCCCCTGTCAGAACTGCTTGAATGGCAAAATGATGGAACTCTCAACAGGGAATTGTTGACTAAGCATTGTCTGGTACTGCTCCTGTTTGTACAAAAACACCACCAGGCTTTTGTTCCCGGATCACGCATAGAACAACCCCACAGCGGAAATCAGGCAAATGGAACAGCCCCACAGCGGAAATCTGGCAATTGAATGTGTGTGTGTGTGTGTTTGTCTTTGTTTCACCAATAAGGTGATCCTGCCGTTTGTTTAAGATAGAGCGAGACATCCAAAAATAAAAAAAAAAGTTTGTCTTCTTTACCGAAAGCATCCTGACTTGCCCAAGGGGCCTGGAAGTACATGCTAGGTCCTCCAGTAGAGAGGTTAGAATAAGGGTACCCAGGGTACTACTGGGGGACCTAGCAGGTGAACCTTTTGCATGACTAAACATGGCCAAAAAATAAAAAGGTACCTTCGCTTTGGGCAACTGAGCTTCACAAAGAGTGCAAGGCCCAACATTTCTTGCTGGTGATCAGGGAATGAGGGAATGACCCCTGTAAACCATCCCCTACGGCTTCATTCAAGGTACTCCCCAGGTTCATTCCCTCCTTCCCTGCTAAGCACCAGCAAGATTTGGCCATGGGCCAAAATCCAAATCGTACCCCCAGTGAACATCCCAATCCCCACTAAAATAGGTGCCATTGGTTTTGACCCACAGCCATTTGACAAATGCCCAGTGACAAGGTCTAATTTTTCCAACGCGAGGTTCTCCTCGGCTCTTGACTTTGGGATGTCCTTCAATTCTTCGAGTTCACCGTCACCAGTGATTTGTTTATTTGTAGGCCCTTCACATATCTGGGCGACCAAGAAATGAACCGGGAAAAAAAACAAAAAAAACGAAAAACACAAACCAAAAAACAGTAAGAAAGAAACCTTATGGTAAGATCACAAAGCCTTTGTCTCACTTCAGATCGAGTGGATTGGTCAAACCAAGTCCTGGAACTTTTTGTTTAACACTAAAATGGTTTTCTCAAAGAGTGACTAAACTCCAAGAAACTCAGGGAGTGAGTTGTGAGACTGCCCTAATTTCCCCAAGACGTTGTCTCGCCACATCGGTTCGTCACTCCGCTTCGGCCGGCTCATAGTGCTTCGGCCGCGTGTCTTTGTCTGTGTTGGTTTGTGTGTACGCGTGTCCAAGTAGATAGCTTCGCTTTGGCGACACGCAAAAGCAAAGTTGGGTTGTGCTCACAGCCAGGAATGGATGAGAGAAATCACATATGCCTCGAATCGAGACCAATAGAGACAGCTTAAGATACTTTTGCCACCATGGTTCCCGTGGTTCCAGCAGTTTCGCCTGAAAGCTTCACATACCTGCCAACCAGGTCTAATTTTGCGCAAACTACTGTAATAGTACAGGGGTTCCAATTGGCCAACAAGACTAGGTCCTCCAGTAGAGAGTTTAGAATAAGGGTACCCTTTTTTCTGTAGTCGATTTTTTGAGGGGAACCCTCCCTCAAAAAAGAAACGGGTTAGAACGGGCACCTAGCTGGGGGACCTAGAAGAAGTCCGGAGAGAAAGCGAGAGAGAGAGAGAGAGACCTTCCATTTGCTTAAGGTCCCGGGAAGAACTAAAACTATTTCCAGCAGTGATGGATTCCCTTTAAAACCAACAAGGGAAACTAACAAAAATCTTAAGCTAATGGAAGACACAGTTCATGTGTGTGACGGCTGGTATTTCCATCCAGGCTCAAAGGCGTCACTGAGCAACCAGAAATGGGCTCCACTCACCCCGTGAGTCACTAAGCAGCAAGGTGCGTAAGAGTTACTGACGTAGGTGAGACATGTACATGTCTCATGATTGGAGTTAGGCCCAGTTATAGAATGTTTATCTTACTGTTTGCTTCACTTTAAACTTTGAGTCACTGGTAAAATGTATATAAATGTATAATGTATCCTAAGTCCACCCCAGGTCTGGTTAGTGACATCTCTTATCCAGTCAGGTAAAACATGGCTTCTGACAATCCCAAACCTGGATTGCTCTTGACCCCTCTGCAAAGAAGGTTAAACTTCTTGTGGGTCCCATGGACAATCCACTGTTTCAACCAAACAGCTAAAGTCTAAAGATCCAACCAAATAGCAAAGACAAATCACTAGGAAAACCCTTGCCCTCCAGCAATACATTAGCAGCCGCTACCATGGGGGAAGCTGGAGTCTGTTGTTGGTTCCCGCCAAACCCCGGTGCGGGCTCACTTCCTAAAACAAAGTCTATAGACGTACCGTTAGAATAGGCTGTCCTCAGATCTCCGGCTACGAGCTTAACTTTTAGCGGGTTCAATGGAATCGCAACTACAAAACCCTAAAAAACCCAAAGCCTTAGGGGACGGCTAGAAACTGTCAAGATTCATGACCCCGAATTATGGGAGTGTCCAACTGGTTTTAGTGGCGGCCCATGTTAATAAGCTGGGATTGATTAAACCGGGGTCAACAGTAGTGGTGGAAATTGTGAGTTACCGGGCTCTTCAAAATGGAGGGATGGTCAATTCTAATCCTGAATCCCTAGATTAAAACAAACACTCGCGTAGGGTTCTTCTTTGGCTGCTTTGGCAGAAAATAGATGGCCCTGGTTGACCTGGCTTCTGCCCAGGGCCGTCTATGTTCCCAAAAGGACACCTATGAAAATACTACAAAGGGGGCTTTTGAAAAGCCCAGTCTTCCAAAACATGGGGGGAGAGAGCTGCTGTGGCGATAGCGACTGGCCTCTGGTTCGGCGACACTTTCCAACCTCGGACGCTCTGAACGACGCCTGTTGCCTTATCAATGCTCAAAATCATCCCCAGTCATTCCAGTTCCCTGTAGCACCTACTCCAAATGCCAATGTTTACTTCTACCGTCTACTAAGCAAAAAGGTATTTACCATGGGAAGCTGGGGTTTCAAAACATTCCCTCAAAAAGACACGTATGCGGACCAGCACCCTCCGACTACTGCCCAAACGGCAGTAGATAGAAATTTCCCAAAAACGACCGTAGTTAGAAAAACCATCAATTATTTTATTTGCGGGATGCCCATAGTCTAACTACTGCTAGCAACGGGGAGATGCCATAGCAGGGGTGGTAGTAATCAAGTAATGGCAGCAAGTGCAGCAAGCGCCTCACAGCGTGTCACCCCGTGTCACCCCGAGTCTGTCACCCCGAGTCACCTGCGTGTCACCTGCGTGTCACCCCGTGTCGCCCCCGTGTCGCACCCCCGTGTCATCCCGTGGCGCCCCCGTGCCCCCCCCCCCCCCCCCAGAACGACAGTAGATCGCTGCCAACTACTGTCGTTTGAGCGTGTCACCCCGTGTCGCCCCCGTGTCGCCCCCGTGTCGCCCCGTGTCGCCCCCGTGTCGATCACCCCGTGTCGCCTGCGTGTCACCCCGTGTCGCCTGCGTGTCACCCCGTGTCACCGTGTCACCCCGTGGTCTTGTTTTTCACTGTTTGGGGCAACATGAAACGACCGTAGATCGCGGATCTACTGTTGTTGATTTTATGTTCGGAACTACTGCCAAATACCCGGTAGCTCCGAGAATAAAATTTAGACGGTAGTCGGAGGGTGCTGGAAGTAGGTAACCAAGGAAACCACCCTCGAAACTCCACAAGCAACCAGCACCCTCCGACTAGGGCGACACGGGGTGACACGCAAGTGACACGGGGTGACACGCAGGTGACACGCGGGTGACACGCCGTGAGGCGCTTGCTGCACTTGCTGCAACCCCTTGTTTGCTACCACCTCTGCTATGGCATCTCCTGTTGTAAGCAGTAGATAGCAGTAGTTAGAATATGGGCATCCCGCAAATCAAATAATCAACAGTAGTTGTTCTATCTACGTTCTTTTTTTGGAAAATTATATCTACTGCCCCCTGGGCAGTAGTCGGAGGGTGAGGGTGCTGGAAAGTGGCAAAATTGCTAATATACCACCAAAGGCAAAAAACATATCTTAAATCTGCTTAAGTCGGAAAACAAAAACTTGTGTCTGCAGAGATTGGTATAGATTGAAATCAACAGGGGAAAATAAGAACATATTCATTTCAGCAAATGGAAGGTATGCAGCCGTTGTTCTAACGCAAACCACTGGGTTGCATGCACGAGACCTTCGGGGCCTCGATTGATGGGTTGTAAACAAGATGGGAGTGTCTGTCGTGTTGAGTCTAGGTCCTCCAGTAGAGAGGTTAGAACAAGGGTACCAACTTGTTTTTCGGTTTTGTCTATTTTTTGTAGGGGAACCCTCCCAACCAAAAAAGGGGTGAGAAAGGACACTACTGGGGGACCTAGGAGTGTACCCTTTCTAGGTTGGTTCCTGAAAACACCATGTTTTTGGGTCCGCTATTTCAAGACACCAAATAAACCTGGAAGGGACCGGCCAGCATGAAACCCATTTCACTGGCGGCCCATGATTGAAATTTGTGTGCCCCACAAACCAAAGGTTGCTTGCTCATAGCTTTCTTTGGAAGCACTGAACCAGCCAGATCTGGAGAACCCCAGATGCGAATCAACACCAACGCAAGGGTGTGTCTTGTTGTTGCGGGCCTTGTTTTTGGTGGTTCCCACACACTCCATGTAGGTACTATTTCACAACATTGACCCATGAGGGTGAACGTATAGTATGACAAATATCGTACAAAACGCAGTGTTTGGGGTTCAAGGAAACCGGTGCCCCCTATGTTGAGCCAAAACCACCTCGTAGCCACAAGTCTACATCCATTTCGCGTCGTCTCCGACGCGAAATGAAAAACCCCTGAGGTTCAACCCCCACTAAAACTATGGCCTTGGGACCCAATTTGGATGAACATCCTGAACGGCAAACAAATCATGGTGGATACAATCACCCAACCGTTGTTCAACCAAAGGGTGATCAGGGCAACCAAAGCCAGTAAAGTAGATAACTGAACAAGCTGCCCCAACTTGAACAATTTGGGCTGTCCCGCTTGGCAACCGAAGCCCAAGGCAACCAAAGCCATTTGAACCAAACTCGAGTTGATGCGCGGAGGGCAAGCGATGGAAATGTCTCGAGCCAGTGGCCATGGGCAAAACGGGAAACCCGTTTTGAACAAGTCCGGAAAACCGACCCCCCATGACCCCCCCGAGCACGCACACAAAAACAGACAAGCAAAACAAAAAAAACAAGACCAAACATAACAAAACAAACAAACAAACAAACAAACAAAGACACACACACACAACAGTCAGCTTCCCCTTAGTTGATGGCTCGGGTTGGTGGTTTGGAGGTTAGGGGGTGGTTTACCCTCCAAAGAACCAGGGTTCCAACCGCCACCAATCCACGTCAGGCTAAAATATTGGATGTGTTTTGTCGTCGCTTTGGTTTGTCCTCTTCGTCTTTTGTTTTTTTTGGGGAGACGGGGGGCTGGGCGGTCTCCTAAGGGTGTGTTGTGTCGCGTCAAGCTACTGCTCGCCACATCTACCGCTCACCTCTCAAGTGCTTCCAGTATACTCCAGCCACCACTGTAGTAGGTGACCACCACATATTAACTTCGAGGTTTTACATGATGGCTTCCCCTGGTTACCCACTATACTTGGCCCACATCTGGGGTACACACCAACCATGTGTTCTGACTCTCTTCCATAGTCTCCCTTAAGATATGTTCCAAATATGTTTCTGCTCTAAGCTTTGAATGTGGTAAACAATCCGCTGAATTCCTTTGCAGGTCGCTTGGTCGGCAACTTGCGCTCCTCATATATCTTTGGAATCGGAGACACCATAACAATCCATGTGGATGGACGAAATCCATTTCGCACCACTGTGCAACTATGGTTGAAGCCATTGTTTGTTTCGTTTGCATTTACAGGGGAATCGTCAGGAAAAAAAGAAGTGTTTCTGAACGGTCGTGTGAAAAAGATTTCGCGACCATCCACAGCAGCAGATTCCCCGTCCGGTCGCTCAACGAACCCCAAAATATGTGTCGCTCGCTTGGGCCCACTGCAGCGCGAAAACTCGCCGGAAGAAGCCGTGGTCCTAGCGCAAACGTGTCCCAATGTTGACCCATTTTTTTTGAATCCCTGCTTTTGGGGCGTTCACCTCAAGGGAACGCCTACTAGTTGGGACACCCCAATACTAAACAGGGGTTGTTACTCCTGTCCCAATAATGTTGACCCCCCTGTTTTCAATCCCTGCTTCACATAATTTCAATTAGTGACAGACTCCCTCTAAAACCAACTGGGAAAAACAAAACATATTCTTCAGCAGATGCAAGTTATGGGGAGGGGGGTTGATCCAGTAAACCCCCACTCTTTGGGGACACCTTCAATACTAAATAGGAGTCACCAGAAATGGGGATACTCATGGGATAAATGGTAGCTTTGCTTTGACTTCCAGTTGGTGTCCTCTCAAACCAAGGTGAAACGGGCACCCTAAAAAAAGATTCCCAGCCATGCACGGCCGATCCCAAGAACAAAAGGATACCCCGGTTGGTACCATTGGAAACATGGTGAACAAAAGGCTTCTCTCTTTCGGTAGAGGTTTAGGGATAGTGGAAACACTCATAGCATACTCGTGGATCAACTAGTTGCAAGCCTCCGCAGTGGAGCACCCTTTTGCACTTTCCCTCGTCTTCAAAAAGTCCATTTGGTCACCATTCAGAATGGAAGCACTTGGCAAACCTAGAAAACTACGCTTCACAACTTGCAACAATGCAAATGCCCAACAAAGCAACCAGAGCTTGGTTTAAATGCGGGCCTGTGGCTGCAGGTTTGCAACAAATATGCGGGTCTGTCTCAAAATCGTAGGATCCGTTTGCGGCGGTTTTAAAGAGAAACCGCAAGGACAAAGCTTCTGGATGGGGTCTCTAATTTTGAGAGGCACCCCATATCTTGGCTGGAATTAGGACCCCAGCAAAAAATATACTTTTGTTTGCCTGGTTAGTGGAAAACAACGGGAACCCCAAAAAAGACATTAACAAAAACAACATGAACAAATGGGGAAGATATGTGGCACCCAACAGGGTTCCCCTCAATCCTTCAAGCAATCGTTTGCAACAAAATCGGGCTCCGGCCCATCCCCGGCAGCAGTTATGTGCGGGTCACGGAGCTTAATTTCAGGCAGCCTAAACTGACGGCCGACTAAATTGAACTTGTCATTCATTTGGGCTTGTCATAACCTGAGGAACCCCGAAAAAAGGTGTCTTCCTTTGTGCTTCCCTTTAAATCAACCCCAAACATGGTACCCCCCCAAAAAAAATAATCTTTGTCTGAGTGAGGGTAAAGTTTGTTCAACACCAAGCTGCTAAAGGGGGCAAAGCGACTGGCTCGACCCCTCGTTGTGTGTGTGTGTTGTCTCCTCCGGTTTGAACTCAACAGGCCCTTGCCTTGTCTTGCCTGGTCTAGAACTGGACCAAGGGAACTTCAAAAGGTTACAAGATCGCCTACTACTGCTGAAATCGTCCACTTGGTCTTGTGGGGTACGCCAAGAATACGATGCTCAGATTCAGCATATTGAGTGAACCTCTGTCAAAATATGGAATGAATTTAGAGGAGACCCCGCAGAAAACCAAGTGCATGCAGTCTCCTGCTTCTCGGCTGCCTCTTCAGCCAAGCTCCTTGCACGACTGTAGCCAAAGTTGATTGCCACCATTTACTTAGATGGGTGTGGGTCAAAAATGGATACCCAAAAAGCCCAAAATGGCTTGCCCTGGGTAGTGGAACCAAGGACTAAAATCTGCGGTCCCCTGGTGGTCTAATTTTGACCCATAGCCAAATGACCAACCCCTGGTCCCTTCTCACTTCTGATCGCGTGGGATTGGCGGAAAAAAGCTCAGACTGTTTGCTTGCCACTGAGTTGGTCTTTTGAAAAGTGAGCAATGTCCAAGAACGCGGAGATCGGACGTGTCAATCGTGGCTGGTCGAATCGCGCAAGCGAGCTTTACGTTCGGACTTCCCCTAGGACTACTCTAACCAGCTGAGTGGCTTCCTGAAAGCAGCCTTCGCAAGGCCTCCCTAAGCATTCCCTGCAACAGCGGGACTTTAACATCAAAGGAGGGGAGGTATGGGTACAGCGTCACAATGAAAAGGCTCTAGCAAATGAAATGTCCACTTAGCTTCTAAAAATGACATCAATCTTGGGGACCTCCAAAACTCCGCGAAACGGCATTCCGTATTTTGAGAAAGTCCAAAATCTGAAGCTGTTCAGAAGCAGACCCCTAAATTCGTCTTTTGAGAGCTCTTATCAGCTCTTTATCCCCGACCCAGAGGATTTCCATGAAAGGAAGCAATGCCACGCATGTCCGTATGACACAAACTCCGAAAAACCTGCGCCGCAAACCGGACAGTCTTTCCGAGCCTAGAGTTCAACCCACTGGAAGAATGGCAACAAAAGGATCAAACAATCCCGAACCCATCAAGATAAACTTGATGTCAACGTGATTTGTCATAACAAAAACACGTTGTTCAAAGTATACCCTGCAAAACCAAACATTCGGGATAGGAGTGGGAAAACAACTCCTGCTTCACGCCGAAACAAAGGCGGACGTGACTCCTGGCTTTCTCATCAGTGCCCTGAGCGGACTGCAAAGTGGAAAGCCCTCAGCCAGAGCCCCAGGAAACCCAAAAACCCAGCATTCTCCGGAGGAAACTCTGAATCTGGGAAAAGGATTCCCCCAAACTTCTACCGCTAATTTGTCATGGAGACTCAGCTTTAGCCCCAACTAAGGAACATGTTTCAAGATCGGGGGCTGTGTCTCAAACCGACTTGCAACAGAGGATTGTGTTACACTTGCAAAGCATCAGACCAACTCGTACAGCACCAAACTGGCGTGTGAATGCATCAGACTGGCTTGCGAACGTAGAATCACACCACCCAGCTTTTGCCCACTTCAAATCACACTGAGTTTTCGGATGCTGGTCACCAAAAGTAAACTACAAATCTCCCATGCTGAAAACCAAGCTGGGCTTCCCGCTGTTGCCTTCCGAGAATGGGTAAAAGCGGATCAAAGCGAGTAACCAGCCAAATCTGAACGAGTTCACTTCCGACTGGCCAAACAAAAATAACCAAACTTGGTCCAAACCTAAGTGACTACAGTCGGGGAGTGGAGTGAAAAACAAATTTATTTTTATGTGTTGCTTGAAACATTGTACTTGGAGAAACCGCAGAAACTGGCCCAACTTAGGTCCAGCCTTTTGCCAGTGTCAAATCCGGAAGTTGCGGGATCAAACGTGCGAAGTCACGCAAATTTATGGTTCCAGGGTCGACCAATCTGCACCAAATACCCTCTGGTCAGATATGATTTGCCAACCCCTGACAAAAAAAATTGGGCTATTTACCCTTGGGCAAACGGGGCTTTTCCACATATACCACCCTAAAACCAGCGGGGTACCCTTTCCCTGTGGCACCATTGCCAGGGATCCGAATTCACGAAGTGGAGGTAACGTCCTCAAGCTTTTTCAGGAAACAAACAAACACATCTGGGAGACATGTGCATATACGTCAGCATAGTTTGGCCCCCCTAAACGTTTGTCCTTTTGGCTCTTCGAAACCCAAAGCCTTCGTGAACATCCCCAAGCTTCTACTTCTCCAGGAAATAGAAACATCTACGAGGTATGTCGGCACGCATCAAGTTCGATTCCCCAAACTAGTTGCTTTGCAGATTCCCGAGCCTTATCGGACACGACGGTCTTTTGTCGAGTCGGATCCATCGATCTGCGCGCCTGCAAGACCTCTAGCCAGTGCTCCACCCCGAGCTCCTGCGACTCTCATTTCCGAGCTGGGCCAAGAAAAAGGAAGCCAAGCCTTCCTTGGTTGCGAACTCTGCTCCCCTGCCAAAAGTTGTTCACTTTAATGGCTTAATGCGGAAAACCCAGTAGCTGACAAAAAGCTAAAGTCCCAACATCCAAGCAAAATGCACCAAGCTTTCCATTTGCCACACAAATGAGCACAAAAAGAGACTAAAGTCCAGAAACTCAGGAAATCTCAGGAAGTGAGTGTAGCAGGACATACTGTGGATGGACGAAATCCATTTCGCACCACCTAAGAAAACATGGTTGAAACCATAACGTTCCTTGGTATTCTACTTACAGGGAATCGAATCAGAAACCAGGGTTTCTGAACAGTGGTGCGAATTGGATTACGTCCTTTCACAGTATGCAGGCTTGCCCCCTGCCAATACCGTTCTTCAGTTGGTATGTTTGGAAATTGATATCTGTATAAATGCACTGTTTGGTCAGGGGTTGACTCCCAACAAGCGAAGGGGTATTTGGAAGTAGGCGGACATTTTTTGCCATTCGGGCAACCTTCTGAAAATTTTGGGAAGTCCCCCTTACCCAGATCTGCAGTGGGGAAAAAGACCACCTTTGGTGTAGTTGATGCTAAAGCAGGGGCACTGGATGTCCCCTTCAAAAGTTGCAATCGACTGGTGGGTTCCACCCGTTAAAGGGAAGCCTCACGTCCTGCGTGGATTGGCCAAAAACATCACTAAACTTTTGTTGACCAAATGGTCTAAGCCCAAAAAGTGACTACAGTCCGTCAACTCAAGAAGCAAGAAGCCCCTCCGGAATTTCCCTATGGCTCCCAAACGGAGAACGGAGGACACCCCAAGGGAATCGCTTCCAACCAAAAAGAAAAACGAAGCACCATTGGATGTCCGGACCTTTGAGACCTTTGCAAAGCCAGCTCTGCTCCTTCAATCCCAAGCCCTGCGTCTGGGCACGGTGTCGCAATGCCTCAGTTGCATGAACGATGTGGGGACCATTCTACCCCCTACTCTAAATACCCCCTTCTTTTTTTGTTGACCTGATGTTCCACGGAAAGTACCTCTTTTGCTTTGCAAAGGGTTGACATGATACCCTCAAGAAGGCTATTTGGAGTACGGGGTCACATTGGGCAGCATATTGAGACATGGACAACATCCTGCACCAGTTGGGACGGATGCAACCCAACTGCACCAGTTGGGACGGATGCAACCCAATGACTACTGGGATAAACCACCCCATTGAACATTCATAGCCATGTTTCCTTTGCAATTTCCTGTCACTAGCTCGGTCCGTTCACACAACGAATCGGGAATTGGCGCGCTCAACCTGCAAACCACTTGGGGTGATGCTCAAACGACCGAGTGATCAGGTATACATGTGGGGCCTAAAAACGTGTGCCCATAAGAGTATGATTATGATGTGTAACCGTTAGCCCCTTATGCCTTATACGGGTTTGTCTCAAATGGGGTCCTAAAATGATGATTTGTTTTGTCTTCCCTTTTGAAGCCAAAAAGTCGTTCCTCGAAGAAACAAACACCATGTAGTGCCGGTCAATACTCCTTAGATCGCCCATGGTCTCTTCCAAGTCTGTTCGAGCGAAGCCCAAGTGTGAAACAGGTCATGGTTCCCTTAATAGACATCATAAGGGTTTTGCACGATCCCAAAATGGATAACCATCCCGCTGCACAAGCAAGGGAACTGGGTCTTCCCATGGCCATCTTACCTCCGACTCTGAATTTCCCGGGCTCTGCCACGCTCGGTTTTGGGTACCCTGCGTTTGTGGGTTGAAAGGGAAACCACATGGAAAACCATAATTTTGGGGTCCACATCCTAAAAGAGGGACACGCCCAAATAGACGCCATGTCACCAAGTCCATTTGGCAACCAGCTCCTAAGGGTTTCGAAATTCTGGTTTCTACTCTTTTGATGCCGCAAGTTATCCGCCCATCGACCCAGGGATTCCATGCACGTCTGGTTGCCTTCCCCAGATTCCCCAGTCGATCCCACTACCACTGTAGGGAAACAAACCTCTAGGCTGGTGGCGTGATTCCCCTTCCCCCCCCACCCAACAACCAGTTTTGCCAGGGCATCCTGTCAACCCGTGACTAAAAAAGGGATCGGTATTATGCCTGGAAACCGTTGGTTGTGCAACAAAAAACAAAAACAAACACGAAACGTATGTTTTGCCAAGAAAACAAAAACTGGAAACCGTTGATTTTGCAAAAAACAACCAAACAAAAACAACAAACAAAAAACACGAAACCGTTGGTTTTGCAATGAACAACTACAAAACAAACTGGAAACCGTTGGTTTTGCAATTAAA
The DNA here is from genome assembly GCA_963377175.1 of Effrenium voratum. Lineage (NCBI taxonomy): Eukaryota > Dinophyceae > Suessiales > Symbiodiniaceae > Effrenium > Effrenium voratum. The sequence goes on along the minus strand of CAUJNA010000335.1, from coordinate 2,399,511 downwards.
AAACACGAAAACAAAGAACACGAAACCGTTTGTTTTGCAACAACAAGCAAACAAAACACGAAATCGTTGGTGTTGACAAAAAAACACGTTGGTTATTGGAGTAGGGGGCACCTCTCCTGGCCATCGGAGCACCCGAGCCAGCGGCCCACTGGCGTTGCACGAGCCGATGCCCGCAGCGCGCCTCGAGGTCGCAACGGCCAAATGTCGTGGTGAACATGGGGCCGTCTTTGCAACCAAACGATCCATGTAGGTATTACACATAATTATTTTAAAAAAAATAAACAATTGTATACACAAATAAGGCATATATATATATATACCCTGGGGGGTAAAAGGCTTTTAAAACAAAGGCCGTTACATGAACATCCTTTGTTTGACTAGCTGGGGGATGGGGGCCTGGGTGGAATTCCAAGCCTTTTCCACACCAAGCTAGACTTGCGAAGGCCTCAACGTTAAAGCAGCACATTTCTGCATATGGAACAATCATGGTCTTCCCGAAACATCCATTCAGCAAGACCTTTTCAATCCCAGCAGAAAACAACGCCAGCCAGGACGAATGCGAGTGGTTTTTCGCCTGCCAAATTTCACGGCGTTTCACGGTCTTTCACTGCAAGAAAAGGCGTTCACGCCATTTTCACGCTTTTCCCTTGTCGATTTCCCATTGCTAAGCCCATGTCTAGAAATCCCACAAAGTTGAAGACCTTGAGCATTGACCAGCTTCAACATGTCTACATGGTTTTCGAGAGGCTTTGGAAAGCGTACTTTTCAGCTACAAGCACTGCAAAGCCATGTGGCGACTAATGCGGCCAACACAAAACTGTCAACCCAATTAAAAGCGTCCAGCTTGCAAACAAAGGACGTTCCCCACATTTCACGGCCGCTTCCTAAAGGCCTTTCTTTTTAAGGCCCCCGAACCCCAGGGTGTATATATATATATATATAGATATGTGTATAAAGTCATAGGTCATGGGGGGGGCGGTCTGACCATATGTATATATATATATATATCTAGACACAATAAATACATACACCAACATTTGACTCAGTGGGAGGGCGCCCAGACAATCTAACTGTAGGCAAGATTGAACCAGGCTGAATGCTGCAAATGTGAGAAAATTGCATGAATTGTATGGGCTGTGGAACACATTTTGATGCCGCTGGTCAATTATTCATTTGTTCATCCTGGATCTTCCAACAGCACTTTTTTCTGCTCGGAAACAAATCCGTACGTTCTCGTGAAAACCATGCCGTTTGCTCAAAGGTGATCGCTTTCATCAATACGGAAAGGAAGAGGGACAGCTAAAAAGTACGCTTCTTGAAATTGCTCCCGTTTGCGCGAAATTGCGTTCTTGTGCGGGGAACTGCGCCCGTTGTGCGGCCTAATTGTTTGGCCGGAATCTCGCTGTTTCAGCACAAGGTCCCCCAAAAAAGCTCGTTTCCAAAAAAAACGTTTCCTCAAAAATTGCCAGTTTGCTGAAAAACATCCGTTTGGGGATGGGAACAGAAAAATACAGGCCAAATGAAGATCCAGGAGCAATATCATTGCCCAGAGATATATAATGATTATGTAGTGCGGAGTTTAGGGGCTTGGGCGGACTTGCTGGCATGAGTGGGCGATGTTTGGATGCACGCTCGCTGGAAAAGCGATCCGAGTGACCGGCCCACAGGACGTCGGCGGGCAAGTGCTGCATGGCGTCTGCCAGCTTCGGCTCCTGCCAAAGGAACGGATCCAAGGATCCACAAAGCCACATCCAAACCGTTCTCTAGAAGTGGCTGTGGGTCAAAAATATGTACCCGATATGGAACCTTGGTAAATGAGAACTTGGGCTACAACCTGCGGTCCCCTGGTGATTTAATTTTGACCCACACCCAAGTGAATCCAACACAATGCTAGTGCGTGGGCACTCCGAACACTTTGGACACATGACCGTAGCATTTAGTTTCAACCGTGAGGCTATCTAAACAGGGGAGGGGTCCTAGAGTCTCCGTGAACCCCGAGAAAAAGGGGGGTCTTTGGGTAGTGACCCCATTTTGAAAGGGTCGGAAGGAGACTCCAGGTACCCTCCAAAAACCCACCCATTGATTTGCTTTACCGCCCGATTTGCTCACCGCACCCTTTTGCGGGAACAGCTCCTCTGCCGGCAGCAGGCACTCCCCTGAGTCGGCGGATTGGACTACCCCGAAAACTGTTTGGATGTGGAATCTGTGGATCCGCCCCTGGATATTGCAAGAGTCCTAGAGCCTCTATGAGCCTTAGAAAACGGGGTTAATTATAAGTTGTATCCCCTTAATTTTGGAAGATGGCCACATTGTTTAAGGGTCGTGGAGTTGTAAAAGATTACTAAATTACACCAGCAGAGACCCCAAACAGTTGAGGACTGACGGGCAAGCACAAACATGCCAACAGCTTGTGGATTCTGCGCTTCAACACGGATGAATCAAAATGATGTTGTCGTGAACCTGGCACGCGTTGCGTTGTTGCACGTGTGTTGCTGGCGTGCTTCGCGCTTCAGCACCGCGCCAGATATGAGGTTGGGCAGGCGCGTGCAACAAGCGCGCGGTCACATGGCAGTTCAGACACACATGATGTCCAATTTAGACACACATGTGTGTACACGTGGAACACACATATGTACACGACTGAAACAGTACACGCGGCACGCGCAGATGCGCACCCGTGACCACACACATATACATTCACCTACGGCACACGCATAAATGTGTTGAGCTGGAAAACAAACATGTGCTTCTTGGAAAGCACACACACACCAATGCGTACACCTGGAACACAATGAAACGCGCGTCCAAGTCAGACACACATGTATGTGCACGTGGAACACACATGTGCTCACTTGGAACACAAACAAAGCAAACATGTGTGTACACGTGGCAGACACATATGTGTACCACTGGAACACAAATATGCGCCCAGGAACACCGCGCGTACGATTAAAGCACACATGTGTGTACGCGTGGAACACACACATATGCGCACACGTGAGCAAACACAACTGATGACCTAAAGCGCACACACTTGCGCGCACGTCGCAAACAATCATGCGTACATGTGTACGCCTGGAGACCAAGTGTGTCATCAAATGCAAAACATGCTCACCCCTAGCACATACTCATGTGTTCACGCGGAACACACATCTGTTCACCTGGAACAGAAACACGTGTCTAATTGGAACACACATGTGCGCACACGTGAAACACACATATGTGCACACGTGAACACACATATGTGCAGACGTGAACACACACATAGACGTGCACCCGGAACACACACCCGTGCGCTCATCTGATAACAACCGTGTGTTCTGATAGAACGCAAACATGTCCAATTAATTGGAACACACATGTGTGTACACGTAAATACAGTACACGTGGAACAGAACCAGGCGATAAAGAAAGGCGTGCGAGAAAAAAATCACATTTGCGTACACGTGAACACACACATATCTGTGCACCCGGAACACACACACGAGTGATCATCTGAAACATGTGTTCATGTCCAATTGGAACACACATATCTTTCACGTGAACACACATATGTGTACACGTGGGAGTCACAAATGTGCACACGTGAACACACACACATGTGCACACGTGGAACACACACACATGTGTACAGATATTTATGCGCACGCGGAAAACACGAGTGTTCATCTAAACAAACACGTGTGCTCCTGGGACACAAACACGGTCTAATTGGAACACAGAAGTGTGTGCACGTGAACACACGTCTGTGTACACGTGGAACACACATATACATATGCGCACACGTGAACGCATGTGCATCCGGAACACACACACACACAAGTGCGTTCATCTGAAACAAACATGTACTGACCTGAAACACAAACACGTGTCCAATTGGAACACACATGTGTGTACTACGTGAACACACGTCTGTGTGCACGTGGAACACACATATGTGTACACATGAGCACACATGCATGTGCACGCGAAGCAGACACACACACACGTGTTCTGCTGAGTGTTCTCCTGGCACACATGAGGAGGACGTGTTTCACTTTGGTAGCCTTGGATAGGCTAGATGCAAGAAGAGATGTGGAGAAAACATATGCGAGCGCTTCTGTGTTGACACGTAAGTTTGCAGTGCCATGCGGCTTCTGTGTTTCAGACGGTTTGCTTGAGTCGTTGCAGCAGTGGCAGGACGCTCGACAAACGAAACGTTGGTGGCACCCGGAACACGCACACACACACACACACACACACACACACACACACACACACACGCGTGTTCATCTGACAACAAACATGTGTTCCTGGAACACACACATGCGTACACCTGGAACACATATGTGTGTAAGTCTGAAAAGCACATTTCTGTTCACCTGCAACAGACGTTTGTGTTCGCCTGAAACCCATACACGCGCTCACTTGGAACAGGCATTTGTGTTCACGTGCAACAGTGGTGCAGACCTGGGTCACCCAAACATGCAACTTCTGTGTTGACTTGTAACACACATATGTGTACACATGGAACACACGTATGTGCACATGTGGAGAAACATGTGCAACACAAATCTGCAACACACACATGCGTTCACCTGGACAAAAAATGAGCTCATATGGAATGTACATGTTCTGCACGCCTGGGCGACACATAAATCAAGTTCCTGAAGCTGGCTGTGACGTGAGGCGCTATTCCATGGGGCTCTGTCTTGAAAAGCGCGTGTTTTATACGCATGTTCCAAGTAGGAAAATATTGTGTTCGTGTGCGATCAGATCGATCTACCTTTTTTGCAACACGTTGTTAGCGCGCGAGCCTGCTGCTGCTGCTACTACTGCTAGTACTATCAGTATCGGATGCGTCTCCAGCATTTACAGGCTTCAGCTTAGCAAAAGCTTTCCGGCGCATTGCGCTTCTTTCTCGCTTAGCTGCACAGTGTCTTTCGTATCGAGCAATCTGTCGCTTGATTGAGCGCTCTAAAGTGCCTTCATCGTATTGTGGCAACTCTTCGTATCGATTCAATAAAGCATTCACATTTTGGATTGAGGCGTAGCTGGAAACTGGTCACAGCTGACCACGGTGCTAACGCCTTGCTAGCGCGCGACTTCGCCGTACTTTTTGGAGTCACGGCGACCATCTGTGTGGATTTGACAATTTAAGGCCACGTAAGGTAAACGTGCGGGCTGGTTTCAAGTATTAAGTAAGAACTGCAACATTACACCCTTGAAAGCCACACAAAGCCCATCGCGGCAACCCACGCGCCAACTCTTGGAAACCAAGATCACCGAAGACCCTAGCGCAAACCAAGCGCCATCATAGCGCCTCCAGTGGGGAGCGGGCAATCCATTGGTATTTGCAGGACTCCGCTTTGTATGAGTGAAAAACTGCACAAAGCGCTGCGACGCTGGCCTCTGTAGACTAAACTCCCTTACTCAGAATTTTCACCGGATCACATATGTGTTTTATCAGAACCATCGCACGCTTTCAACTGGAACACAAACATGTGCTCAACATTCATGCGGTCACATGCAAAAAGCGCGTGCTCATTTGGAACTCGCCGATGTGGTCAGCTGGAAAACGCCAAGAACACACAATCATTCACTTGAAGCACTCATGCGTGCATCTGCAGCATGCTGCCTGTGGCTTGATCAAGCGCACGCGCGCGCGCGCGTTTCTGAGCCTCAAACACACGCGTGCCCGCGGAATGCACAGCAAATGAATCCGTCCACCCCGGAAGCCGTGCCAGGCATCCAGGCTGGGAGACAACCAGGGACAAATAAAGGGAGACAAAGGGAGACAAATGAACCAGACATCCAGGCTGGGAGACAACGGGCGATAAATGAATCCGTCCACCCAGAGAGCCGTGCCAGGCATCCAGGCTGGGAGACAACAGGAGACAAACGAAGGGAGAAGCTGTCCCCAGGCTGGAAGACAAAGGGAGACAAACGAAGGGAGAAAGGGAGACAAATGAACTTGTCCGCCCGGAGAGCCTTGCCAGACATCCAGGCTGGAAAACAACGGAAAACACATGAATCCGTCCACACAGAAGGGAGACAAAGAGAGACAAATGAATCCGTCCACCCAAAGAGCCGTGCCAGGCATCGCGAATTCAAACCTTTTTCTGGACATAGAGCCCCCACTCGCAGCCTTCAGCACCCAGAACCCCAGGTTGTTAACACATGTTAACACCACATGTGTGTGTGTGTGTGTGTGTGTATGTGCGCGTCAAACAAGGGGGAATTGTAAAATGTGCTTTCTGCAATTTGCACATGTGCACACACACACACACACCATGGACCCACGAGAAGAAATCTTGATCATGAGGGAATTTCACTGCAAGCCCAAACCCACTTGCCTACTTAGAGGTTATACCGATGTAGCCAGTAGGTTATAACCACGGCTACAAGTCTGCCAAGCCCGGGTCATAACTCGCTAAGTAGGTTGAACATCCCTCTAGCTGGCATGATCTCCCCTGACCTGGACGTGCAAGTTGTCCGTCCGGTTCTGTTGGGATGCACTCCACCTGGCGAACAAGCCACACCGCTGGCAAACCAACGGGAAATTGATTGTTTTAATTCTGATTTGCTTTCGGCGTTCCGTAAAATCCAAAACGGGCCAAACAACATGGTCTTCCTGCCAACATGGGACCGCAAGGGTCCCTGCAAGGAAGGTCGATTTTATGGTACTCTGCAAAAGGTGGTGTGGGAGGCAGGGTAGGCTTGCCGATTTCGGGAGAGGTTTGTTTTACCAGGAATTATACCGCTTTCAAAACAAACGTATTTTTTTGATTTTCGAGTAACCTTCCTCGAATTACGAAATAGCTCTCAGAGGAAGCGCAGTCTCCTCGAAGTGTCCTTTCGGGAATGGACTGGACCCCATATTGGGTTCGTGGAATTTCAGAAGAGACACGAGCTTTCTGGGGGGAGATCCCGTGTTAGTAGCTTGGAATTGGAACGAGACCCCCCTTCAGAAGAGATGTTGCTTTGAATGGGCGCTGCACTTCTTCCGGGCCGAAATAGCCATGGGTCAAATGCCCGACCCCCGGTGAACATCCCAATCCCCACTAAAATAGACGGTGCACCTACCCCAAAATGGTTTGGCCCACATCCAAATAAATACACAAATCCACAAAAAAAGGTTTGGCCCACGGGCCGTCCGTCTTTTTTTCGTGCGTACCCCGCGCACCAGACCGGCAAGATTGGCTGCTGTTGAATCGGTGGAAAAGGATTGCCCGACAGTCGGTCTTAATGCTCATGACCCCATATGCAGGCTCCAATGAAGACCCCGGACCAATTTCTCAGGGACCAGGGTTTAACAACCCAGTTTGAGTCAATTACAGCCGAATTGGAGCCTTAGGGAAGTGAAGCTCACTTCCGATCGAGTGGGTTGGCCATAAAGCAGTGCCCAGACGTTTTATTTACCACCCAGAGGCTCCCAATGTATTTAGGGCCCTCAAACAGCCCAGAATTTGAGACCCCAATTCCCGGCATGTCTAATAGAGGGCTTGGGTCTTCCATTGGAAGCCGAAGCCAGGAGCCTCTGGGCACTAATGTTGACCCCCTATTAATCAACCCCAGTCTATTAATAGAGGGGCGTTCCCCTCCAAAAGTGAACAATCCCCACTAAATCCAGGGACACCCCCATATTGATAAACATGGGTTTATTAATATGGGGTGCCTTGCGAACCCAAAACTGAAAGTCAGAAGTCCCGGAACTCATCCAGACCCAAGTGAAATACTGTGGATGGTGACGCGAAATCCAGCACCGCACCGCACAGAAAACCCAACGGTTTATGATTCGATTCCCCAACGTAAATACCAACAAACAATGGGTTTCCCATGGTTTCGAAGTGGTGCAGGATTTCGTCCATCCACAGCAGTATTGTCTGATATTTTCTTCAAGGGGCCCCCCCCCATCAGATGCAACCTGCAGGTTGCCCCACGCCTCCCGCAGCACCTGGCGGGCTGCGAAACGGGTTACCCCAAATCCCGAAAGGGTGCCTCCAAAAAGCGACAGATCCCAACTTTGCATAAGAATCTTGGGCCCTCAAAAAGGCCTTTCCAGATCCAAGACCTTCCAATCTGGACCCCTATGGAGAGTCCAATGATGCTCAAAGGGGCAACACACCAGACACAAGCACAGAGCTTCCCTCCGCCCTACCTGCATCACAAAGGGATAAGTTGCTCTAGGGCTGGCCTCCCCACTTCCCCATTCTCTTGTAGGGCTCCGCTGTCTGGTTGTTAACACCACATTGGCTTCCGTAATTGGGAATTTTGACCGTCATTACAAAAAGAAAACCTGAACCACGTGAACCAAGAACCTTAAAAATGTGTTTGCTTTGCTCTTAAGGTTGCCATTTTGGTCGCCCCTACGACACCTTCACGGAGCTCGGTCAAGACCGTCGCGATTCTATTTGCCGATTTGTTGGAGGCAGGGATGGACACCTGCTGAAACCGTCTGAGCAACTATGGCTTCAACAAATTCCAACAGCTATGTTTGGTCAGTGAATCTTCATATTTCCAGTTTCGTGATTCATCAAGCCTGCAAATATACAAAACTACCCTCCCAACAATCAAGGAAGCTGAGAGGTTCCTGTTTTGGAAGGTGCTCTGGTGCAAATGCGTGTGAAGGAAAACACACACATTCTGCAGGAGACCCACAAAAAACAAGTGTCAAAACGCATCTTGGCTTACATCTGATTGGGTGTCCCACTGTCACCATCAACGCACACGGTTGCCTGGTCACACTGTGGGCCACGAAACCTGACCCTCCATTCGTGCTTTGGATCGGTGCGAACTGGGGATTTGAACATCTGGATCTTGGAGGAGGTAAAGGGGAAACCACCTCCACACCTCCCAGCTGGGAAAACCACTTATATAGAGGGAAGCTGAAATAACCAAGGCTTAACAGGAGATCCCTGATTTTGGCGAAACGGCGTTGAGCCGTGACTCTCAGACCATTCGGGACCACTAAAATAGTGATATGTTCCACATGAGCTACCCCCATTTGCTTAAGTCCCCTGACAATAAACCTATTTCCAGCAGTGATAGATTCCCTTTCACACTGCAACACGGGAAGCTACATTAACAAAAAGCATCCATTTGGCCATGGGTCAGAACCTATGCCTCATGTACCACCTATTTTGATGCTCACCAGGGTTTCCTGGGTTTGACAACCACAGCCATTTCAGAAAATGGCGCGGTTCTTCCCCCTGGTCATCAGCCCCCAGTTCGATTTCGATTTCACCTCCAGGAGCTGGCCGCGCACCAGCAGCCACGTGGCCTCCGGCGTCTCTTGACCCAGCAGGTCCTCGAACGTGCGCGCGCCGAGCGCTCGGGTGTCACTAAAAACGCCAGCCCAGAGGGTCTAAGTACCTCATATTTGCGGATTTGAGGAATCTGTAGTTGACAAATCCCCTTGAACCAAACCCAAAGCCGTAAATATGAAGTCCTTCGGAGCCTCTGGGCAGGTAGTGGTTTGGAGCCTGGTGGGTTTGTGGTTTGCTGGAGGCGTTTCCCATTTGGTTTCTAGATGGGGTTCAAAACCCCCAAACCGATCCAAAGCACCAAGTAGAGGGAAGCGGACGGACTGTTGGTCCTCACACGCTAAGCCTGGAAAAAGGAACATGTTGTTACTCCAAAGCTACGAACACATTGGAACACACCTGACCACCTCAAGCTACTAAACCTGGAGAAGAAAAAACACAACCTGCCGCTTGTTGCAGGTTTCTTCCGAAAACCCGTGGGTTCTGGCAGCATAAAAAACGGGTTCTCGCATGCCAAGGAAGGCGGGCCCACCTACGAAAAGAAAGACGGGCGCCAGCTGCAAACGGCAACACTGCTCGTGACATACCTACAACCCTGCTGCTAGAAAAAGACAGATGGCCCCTTCTACACATAAAGGTAGAACCAGCAACAACATGGTCTATGAGGGTGTTGGTCGCTGCTCAAACGGCATCAGCGTTTGCTGGAAAAAGTTCCACCCTGAAAATGCAGTTGCCCCTGGCTCAGATGATCCAGGAAGATCAATTATTCGCTCCCAGGCTAGAAACCGGCTCTACTTTTGCCTCTATAGACTAGAATACGGTTTAAGGGAAGGCAACGGGACACTTCATTTGCAGGGGGTCCAATGCGAGGCGCTCACAACGAAAGTACATGGCTCGCATTGCAACCCAGTGATAACCTGCCAAGGCCTACAATGGGCGCATGCCATTTGCCGGCAGTCAACCATGAAAGCATCCCATAGGTCGTGCAGAATGAGGGTTTTAACTGCGTCGCAAGACACAAAACTAGATAGAGGGGCCGCAGCGGGCACTGGCGCCGCGTCGCAAGCAATAAAGGCTGCAACCCCGATTGCGCTCACCGTCCCTTCCGACCGAGGACCGACTGGATTCGTGCAGGCCCTGTCATTGCGAGGGCGGTCCCAAGCCACGATTTTGACACATACTCTGAACACACCCCAGCGACCAATCGTCAAGTTTAGAAACTGAGCAGGCACTCACTTCTGAGTCCAAACTGGCCAAAACAACTCCAAACTGTCTATTTGCCGCAAACATGATTCCCTGTGAATTTAAAGGGGTGGGGTTGGAACACCCAGTCTGGGGACATCCAAAGGATATAGACTGGTAACTCGAGAAAGAAAAAACAAGTTCATGAGATACTGTAGGGAAGTGAGAGTCGAACCACGACAACCCGCTGGGGCCCTTCCGGTCCAGCGCACGGCAGCGCAAGCCAGGCCTGAGCGAGCGATTTCACCGGCCCCGCAAACCACACAGGTCCGTGTACGAGTGTGTGCGAAACAGCTGCCCCCTATGTGGTTCGTTCCCTCTACAAATACGAGCACTGACTAACCAAGAGGGGGTCACGATTTTGGGAAACTCCCACAATGTGTCGCAAAACCATCCCAAAAGAAGACTAATTTGAAATATTGCCAAACGGGATCCACAAAACGGGGCATATAGGAACACCGGAAATCAGTCTGCCAAAGCCAATAGTTGAGGACTCTTGTAAGCCGCATGCAGCTCAATACGTTTGCTCGCTTCAAGAGTCGTCTTTGAAACTGGGCCTGTGGACGCCTCATGTGTTGATGGAAGGATACCTGTCAAACGTTCATTTCCCCTTCAAACGGCATTGCTTTTCTCCGCTGGTTGACAAAAGATGTTCCTACCGGTTGCTGCGAAGTCACAAATCAAACTTCATGTTGACTCCTTCATGTGTAAATCCGTGGCTAAGAGTCTTGCCGCACCAATTCTCAGCTGGTCGTTTCCTACCCAAGTTTAGAATAAGGCTCGTCGAACAAAAGTCCCTTTAGTTTCCCTTTAAATGACCCGGGGGACCGTCAACAAAAGGGCACAAGTCTACCCAAGCCTTTGCGGGCAACATATCACCTGGTTCATTCTAGACGCTAGACCATGTTTAGTGAAACTTAAAAGAAAACAAAGAAACAAACAAAAATATCAAAGAGAACCCGGCAACTTGCCTTGGATCACTACTTGAAGACTACCCACAAGGGCACCATCAACCTCATGATTGCCATGACCGCAACTTTCATCCGTGGCATGCAACACCTTTCTGGTCACAGCATGTGTGTCTCACTTCTTCTTCAGGGTTCAGTATACTCCTGTTGTTTGGCTTCAAAAAAGAAACCCAAAAACAACCACCCGTTCGGGGGGTCCAAATCCATTTCTTTCCAACCCTTTGCATGGCAACAAACGTTGTTGTGTGATGCTCGCAGTCCGCTACCAAAACATGGACCGAAACTCCTCAAAACCTTCAAAACCTTCAAATCCTTGAAACCTTCCAAACCTCAAAACCTCAAAAACAAAAACTAAAAACCTCAAAACCTCAAACAATAACAACTCAAAACCTCCAAAACCTAAAGCCATGCCAACGGATGTCGCCCCCAAAAAAAAAACGGCCCCGAATTTGGGGCTCCGGGCAGGTGCTGCAGCGCGGCCTGGAAGGCCACTGGCAACGAGGCGCAGAGCGCCCTGTTCCGCAGGGACCTGAAGGGACGCGATGGGGGCCGGCTGTGGAGCTGTGGCTCATGTTGACCCCGGATGAATAGCCCCCCTTTTTTTAAGGGGGGGTGTCCCTGGCTGTAGTGGGGATTTGTCACTTTTGGAGGGGAACACCCCCATATGGCTGTGGCTCCAAAAACCAGAATTCCAAAATGGGTGCCCGATCGGCAAGTGGAATGGACCAAAACCCGCCTCCGATCGTTTAATTTTGAGCCACAGCCATGTGGTTGCAGCAACCAAACAAAACACGCCCGAGAAATAATACCAGGTGCCAACAGACAAACTTCAAAACAACCATAGGCAAACAAACCTGTGTTTGCACCACCATTAACACAAAGAACAAGAAACAATCCCCACGAACTAAGCGAAAAACTCCAAGGCCGTGTGAGCTTTCAGCGCCATCAACACAATAACTCAAGAAACCATAACAATTTCACCAACCAAACACAAAGGCCCAGAAACAAACAACAACTAACCATTTCACCAACCAAACGAACAACTCCAAAACAAAAATAGCAGGTACCAACCAAAACTCCAAAACACCAATAGGCAAACAAGACAAACCAACCAAAAACCAAAACAAATACTCCAAGGCAAGCAACAATAGCTCCAAACCCACCCACAATGACAGGGGCTTCAAGGCAAAACGAAACCAAATGCCAACTCAAAAACAAACAAACACAACAACTCCAAAGAAACAAAAACAGGTACCAACCAAATCAATCATTTAAAGCAACCTTGGTTTCCAGGAGGAGAAAAAGGGAAACTGGCCGTATTGTGATGCCTTCCTCAAAGTCACCCCGCAAGTGGTCGGTTAAAGTGAAACCCCCACAGCTTCTGCCTTTGAAAACCCCCAGAAACAGTCAAAATACTGACCCCAGCGCAATCTCAAGTGTGGATTGGCCAACAAGACAATGAACTGTTGCTTTACAACTTCTTGCTTGCCCAACGCATCCGAAAAAATGGTTAAGCTTTTGGGACCTTGATTGAAATTCGCCTCGGCCCCAAAGGGGTCAAGGGCGCTCAGAATTTTTGCCGGCCGCTCCCCCCCCCCACCCCCCCCCACCCATGCCAGCCGACCCAAAAACCTGTCCGGCGGGCCTTGAAATTTTCGGGGTTCGTCGGCGTCCAGCTTTTTTGTCGAAAATGTGCTGACAATTGCGAAATTAACCCTCCTGCTGGCCAGGCCTGTCTGACGTGTCTGAGACTAGGCTCAGGCCCAGCCCAACCAGCAACCGCCTGCTGGCCAGGCCTGTCAGCCCCTCAGGCCCAAGCTTGTCTGAAACAGGCCTAGCCCAACCAGCAACCCGCCCAAGCACGGCCCCAAGTCATCCAGCAAGCCCAGCCCAGCCTGCCCACCCCAGGCCCGGCACATCTCAGCGCATGCCAGCTCCCAGCCCGCCAGCAGGCTCAGGTTTGTCTAACGTGTCTGAGACTGGCCTCAGGCCAACGACCAGTCTCACGTGTCTGAGACTGGTCTCAAGCTGTGCCAGCTACTAAGCCTGTCTGACGTGCCCCAGCCCCTCAGTCCGGCTGCCCAAGCATCTTACGTGTCTGCGACTGGCCTCAGGCCCAGCCCAGCCTGGGCTCAACTGGCGTCCCAGTCCGCCTGCTGGCCAGGCCTGTCTGACGTGTCTGAAACTGGCCTCAGGCCCAGCCCAGCCATAGCCAGCCCCCTCAGGGCTGCCCAGCCCGCCGTAAACTAGCTTCAAGCTGCCCAAGACTAGCTTCAGGCCCAGCGCAGGCTTGTCTGATGTGTCTGAGACTAGCCTGTGGCCCAGCCCAACCAGGCGAGGCCGGCTTGTCTGACTTGTCTGGAGCCAGCTTCAGGCCCAGCCCAACCAGCAACCCGCGCGAGCAAGCCACAGCCCAGCCCACCCAAGACTGGCTTCAGGCCAGCCCAACCAGCCACCCGCCCTAGCAAGGCCCAGCCCAGCCCCGGCTGCCCAAGCAGCGCAGCCCAAGCTGGCCAGCCCTAGTCTGAGGCCTCCGATTCGGACCTTCCCAACACTGGATTTCGGTGTTCCTGACCCTTCCCTCAAACTAGGCTGGGCCGAGGCGGGCAACGCGAAGCGTTTACAATTATACATGGGGCAATAAAAAGGCAAAAGGTTGATTCGCTTTGGGCAAGTTAGTTTTAGTTGGCATATTGGGCAGAATGCCGGATGATTCCCTAGAAGTCCAAATACCCATGTTTGTCTTGGACAAACGAGATGTTCATGGCAGATACCGCGTTTGTTCATCAGGGGTTGCTTGGATATTCAGCCTTTGCTCTAGAACACCCCATTGCACCTGTGGAATCACCCATGTTGTTCTCCATTCAGCAAGTGGATCTGAACCATGGCCATCAATGGCTGGGATTGGCCGACTTACTTCCCATGGCTTGATCTAGGTTGCGCTTCGTGCGCCAGCGGGTCTCGGATACTCGGGTTTTTTGCCCATTTCGGAGCCCTTACTCGTGGACCCCCAAAGATGCTCTAAAACATTGGCAGTAAACACTGCAACCCTCTTCGCCGTGATTTACCAAACGACTGCGTGGCTAAGAAAGGTTTGGTGAACTTGCAACATAGTAGGGTCCCGCATGAACATGGGGAGGTCTACCACTTCAACCCCTTCAAACGCTCCAGGCATAGCCCAACCCACGTCTTGGCAACTAGCTGCGTGCACAGAACTGGCCAGAACGACTTTCCACCGACCCCTTGTTGGAAACCGACCAGAAAACAAATTCACAACTGGGTCAGATGTGCCTGGAACAAATACTGGAGGCTTCCTAGGTTGATGATCGCGCCAAATTTGTGTTTGTCATATCTTTTAGTGGGTCAAAAATAGGTAATTACCCCAAACGGAACCGCGGCAAATGGAACCAAGGACTAAAACCTGCGGCGCATATCCCGCCAAACGACCATTGGCGCACTTGTCTTGGGTGTCTATTTTTGATGGTACCTCTTGTTTGTGTTTGGAAACCAAAGGGACAACCACCATCTTGGGGGTCCAAATCGACCGCCAATCCAAACGATTTGTTCAGGGGCCGCCAAAACCACCAAGGGCTTGCCTCATGTCTTGTTCTCAACGTACCGCCAGGGCCGGGGCTTGCCGTGCAGATTGGCTCGGTCCGCTGTGAGATCGAAGGGCCCTGGCGTCGACTCCACGGGGCCCGGGGCCCTTTTAGCCGACACGAGTTCGGAGCGGAAGCGAGGGCCAAAACCCTCGCACGGCTTTGCTGGGTGTTGACCCCATACTAATCAACCCCAGCTTATTAATAGGGGTTCTTTTCCCTGGGTGACATGTGGGGAACCATCACTGTTGGAGAGGAACACCCCCTATTCATAAACTGGGGTTGATTCACATGGGGCCAACATTACAAAGCAGGTAGGTAACAGGAAACGAGAGAAAGGATCTCAAACTCATTCATTCAAATTCCATTCCTCATTCCCTTTTGGGGAAAACATAGAAAAAAACAACAACAGGGAAAACTCACCGAACAGCCCACAGATCAGGAAGACCCAAATGGGAAGACTAAAAGCAAAAGGAAGACCCAAACGAAAAAAGCAAGAAAGACCAAGAGAAAGACCGCTTTGAGTGAGTCCGCTTGGGAAACCTTTAAGATTCAGACGCCAAAAGGTGTCTGTACAATCGGAGATTCCATCTCCGGTCGAACAACCTCTTGACCCGAAATGGACAACATAATTTTCGGCGATCTTGTCCACCAACCACTGAGGCGCCATAGCAAGAGCCAAGGCGTTCCGACCCTCAAACAGGGATCCTTACATTCACCTGAACATTGCAACTTGTAAATGGTGGTTTCCCTTTATTTTGGTGTTGAAAAAGCAACATGTTTCAAATGGTTGCAAAATGGAGATCTTTTAAGGAGCCCTGTCAAAGCATTGTTCTTTGGAGGTCACAGGGTGCAGGAGCCCAAGACCTCATTTGAGGCCTTTGCGGGTTCGAGGCGCTCATCTTTCATTTCCCTTTTTTGGTGGGAAAAAAAACAATGTCCAGTAGTGACAGATTCCCTTAAAAAAACCAAGAGGGGAAAATAAGAACATATTCTTCAGCAAATGGAAGTCATATGTCCAAGGACATCTCTAGGGGTGAAAACAAGATCCGCCTTGTATGGCGAAGCGGAAGCCGACGACCTTCACGGGGAGGAAGGTGAACAATGCTTGCAGCGGCGCCTAGTCCGTCGACCCGTCGCGCGGCTGTTTTTCGCGGTCGAATGGATCGAGACTCGGGTCAAACTAATAAGCCCCCGGTTGACTTGTTGTCGCTTGATTGTTTCTTATGCTTCGGCTTTTTGTTCTTGTTATTTTTGTGCTGGCGTTTTTTGTTTTTGTTGTTTTCTTTTGTTGTGTCTGTGTGCTTGTTTTTGTTTTTGTGTCTTTTTCCTGGGGGGGGGGGTCACGTCCCGGTTGTTGTGGCGATTCATCGCTTTTGGTGGGGAACACGGCCTACTCCAGCAGGATGCAATTGAACAACCTGTAGTGATACATATATACGTATATGTCAGTAAAGTCCCTCGCGCTAAAAGTTTAGGCGAAACAACAATTAGGGCTCTGGCTGCAACACGCCGAGATGTGAGGCAACCCACAAATCAAGTGGATCTGAAGCAAGTCACTCTAGGAAAACTTGGGCATTGTCCCGTTGGTTTTTAAAGTGCGGTTCCCTTGGTTACCTATTTTTCCAGTCCTTGGCATGTGAACAAAAGTCGTGAAATCTTGCAGTCACCCACTCAAAATGAACAACACACATATAATAATAACCCCAAACACTGGCCAAGAGCAGTGAAGCTACTGCACAGACTATATAGGCAAATGGTTTCATGGAATCAATGGGTTGACTAAGAAGATAGGCGGCCTGCTCCTGTCATAACATGAACCAGCGGAAAAAGCATCCACCGAGGCAAAGATACTCAGCAATTTGCAGCGAGGGAGCTTCATCCAAGTTCCCACATGTTGAGAGGGTGATAGAAGCTAACGCAATACTCAGTTTCTGAGTGGATTGGCCTTTCCTTTAAAATTAACAGGGGGGCATCAACAACTCGCTTCCTGAGTGGATTGGCCAACACAAATCCAGAACTCCTCAATTTACATGCTCCAACTCCAAAACGTGAACGTCCAAGAACTCAGGAAGTGAGACCAATAGTGTTCTCCCTAAGTTGATTCTCACCTACCTCAGTCAAGGTGAGCCAGATTTCGACCTGCAAACAGCTTTGTCATTTTGCCAGTTGAAACGGGAGCCGATAAGAACCAAAGAACCAAAAAGTCGGAAAGGTACCGGCACCCCCCAACAACTGCTTTTTAGACAATAGTTGCCTTTTCTTTCTGGACATGGGACAACACAGTTGTTCTGGGGTGCTGGTAAGATAGCTCTGGAATCCGCGCCGGGTAAACGCCGGCAAACAAATCCTGAACTCCAAACCGAGGAAAGCAGTGCAGGAGGCCTGCAGCAGTTGCTCGTCCTCTTCGCCTCCTTCTAATGGATCCTGAGCCGTCTCGCTTGCCTTTGCCCTCAAAATGTCCCTCGGAACCTCCAAATTTCCGATCTTTGGAGTACAGGGCTGCGGGAAATGACGACTTCTTCCCAAAGCATACAAAGAGGGGATTCCCTTGTATCACAGAAGTGGGGATAAACCCCTTGATCCCACAACCCTGTTGGGGTATGATATCACCCCCCGAGTAGGACAAGAGGAATTCACCATGAACAGCCGGGTTATACCAACGAAAAACAAAGGCATGAACAGTTTTGCGTGGTTGGTTTCAAACATTCTACCGGCCCAACCTCCTTCCCCCGAGTACCCCTAGTACTATCCTGGAAAGTATTGCTATATGCAGTGTATGTACCCACTGGAGGCTAATCCTACCTATGGGCACGTGGTTGGACCCTTGGATACATCACTTGAGCAAGGCGGGAACTAAAACAGCAAGCAAGCAAGCAAGCAAGCAAGCAAGCAAGCAAGCAAGCAAGCAAGCAAGCAAGCAAGCAAGCAAGCAAGCAAGCAAGCAAGCAAGCAAGCAAGCAAGCAAGCAAGCAAGCAAGCAAGCAAGCAAGCAAGCAAGCAAGCAAGCAAGCAAGCAAGCAAGCAAGCAAGCAAGCAAGCAAGCAAGCAAGCAAGCAAGCAAGCAAGCAAGCAAGCAAGCAAGCAAGCAAGCAAGCAAGCAAGCAAGCAAGCAAGCAAGCAAGCAAGGCAGCAAGCAAGAAAGCAAAACAAGCAAGCAGGAAGGCAGGCAAGCAGGCAAGCAGGCGAGCATGCAAAGCAAGCAACAAACGCTGATTCTGGACGCCCACAGGGGCAACCTCTCATGGCAAAAGGCGTAAAGTTGCCCAAGAGAGGCCTGCTGAGGAACCTCCAAAATCCAGTCTGGACGATTTGGCATTCTTTGCCAGAGCTGCTTCGACCCACCCTGACACCCCAGCATTGCTAAGCATAGCTGAGGTAGAAAACTCCAGCAGAGCTCTGATGTGGAGGCGCTTTCTTCTTGGAGCGAGATGTTTCAAGAGAATTATAGGAAGCTCTGGGTGCATGCTGCAAACCCTTGCTATCGCTTCCATTGTTCAACCCACAAGCGCCCTTGCACATACGAGATCTTTTCACATATGGTCAGCATGTCAACACCCCTTTGCCTTTTGAGCAACGAGTTGGCACTACCGCCGTCCACGTGGGACCTTATTAACATGAGCTAAGAGCATCACCAGATGGGGGCTTGTTCCCTGCCGGGTGGGCTGGCAGACCTGAAGAGGAAACCCACGATTGGGTCAACGGTTCGAACCTTTTACATTGGCCTCCATTTGCTTAAGCCCCCTGTAGTGATAGCTTCCCCTTAAAACCAACGGGAAACAGAACCGAAAACTTAACCAAATGGAAGTTGGATAGCGCGATGTCTACATGACTCTGGTGACTGTTAGTCCACCTCTAGAATGTGCCTTTTCGCAATCCGAATCTAGTACCCAGTGCTTCCAGTTAGCAGTATATAGTAGGTATCATGGAAACTAAGGGTGGTATGGCTGTATGGTACATGGAGCTAAAGACTAACACCTGCGTAACCCTAGCTCTTTGATTTTTAGCCATACCCATATGCCTACCCTGCTTCGAACACTAGAAGTGGGTTCCGGGATGAACCCCCAAAACAAAAGTCGCGGACATCCCTCGTTCATGAATGTCTTTGACTCACTCTCCTGAGCGCGGACACTAAAACGGTCCAAACCCCCAATGTATACAGTCCAGGAACTCAGGAAGTGAGTTGAAGACACTCCTTCGACTTCTGTAAGCTTCCATTGGAGACTAAGTGGCACTATAGAGGCGAACCTTCCAGGGCAAACCCTCCCAAAGAAGAAAGACCTCTGTAAAGCTTCCATTGGAGACTAAGTGGCACTATAGAGGCGAAGCTCCTTTCAGGGCAAACCCTCCAAAGAAAAAAAGCGTCTTTGAAGACTCTCCTGTAAGCCATAGGGCAGTGGCACGCGAGAGGCCAAACGCTTCCAGAAAGACGTCAATGGGTCAAAAGACGTGGCCCCCGGCTGTAGCAAAGGCCGCAGGGAAAGCAAGCGTCAGCTCGGCCGTCTGGCGAAAGAGTTCCCTACAGCAGCCCCTAGACCGCCCCAAGCCTGAGAAAGCCTTGCCGAATAAGCCTTAGGCTTAGTATCTGATTTCCTCTTGGGAAGCTCTAGGGGGGACTGCTCTAGGGTTTCATGATATTCGGCCGTGTCTATACCTTGGGGTGCAATTCACCATTGAAATCAATGCGGGTACAGAAAAAATGATTACCGATTCCAGGCCAAGTGTTTATACCTTTTGATACCTGGATATTCTGCGAAGATGACGCGTTGTTGGCAACATGGGCTATACCCCACGAATAAGCTTGTGTGTGTGAGCCATAACCTAAGTTCCCAAAAACTAACTTGGCCGAACAACCAAGTACTCTCTTTGTGTAGGGTACTGCAAGTATTGGTTTGGCACGTGTCCCACTAATTTTGATCTTGAATTTCTTGGATTCTCCTTTAATCTCGTATTCATAGGGCTTCATCGATCCCAATCGGTGCGGGATTTTGCACATCCACAGCATCGCCTTGCTGCTTTGTCCCTCTTCAACTCCATTCGAATACGTGCAGCTGTCCCAGTTCACATCCAAATAAACACCCTCTTCCCAATAATCGCCTACTCTTTTGCCACTCAAATGGTCCAGATCAAAACCGTGACGTCCGGGAATTTGCGGAGTAAGACTAAGGCTTACTACGCCTTAAAGCCATATACCTGGGCCTATAGTCACTAACAGTCACTGTAATCGGTGCTCGATGGCTCGTTTTCGGCAGGGGTGCTTTGGCCAGGGCTGTGGTTGAAATGGAATCCACTTCTGTGATACAACAAAGAGGGCTTCCCAAAGACTCACCCCCTATATAAGGGGGGAGATTCCCTTGTATCACCTAGAAGTGGGGGCATAAACCCCGAGTCATCCCACCCTACCCAGAGTTGAAGACATGGCTTGGAGTCCCTTTTGATCCGCTAGATGATCTCGGGGTATGCACAAGTCTTTACAAGCCTGCACCCCCTGTGCATCGAAGGCCCAACTGGCCTGAGGGGCATCTAACCCCTAAAAGAACAAGGCCTTGTGACCTTTGTTGTCACTGGCCTCGAATCCCATTCGGGTCAAATGGCCTCTCATGACGCCACCCGACAGGACCTTCGTCACCACGTCCGCATCGTTCACCGCTCCAGGCGTCTTCTCCACCCTGAGCGCCTTCTCCGCCACCCGGTCCTGCAGCCACAAGTACCGGGCCTGCACATGCCGCGTCTTCCCGACGCCTCTCCGCTCCGTCATGGCTTTCGCCGCGGAGCTGTCCACCAGCATCTTCACCACCGGCACCTTCTCACCCATGTAGAAGGCCATCACGTTCCTCACGAACTCGGCCAAAGTGGCCGTCCGACACATTCCATAGTACTCGCTCTCGCAGCTGCTCAGCGCCACGATCTTCTGGGTCACACCGCGCACCATGAGGGTGTGGCCACCGTTCTTGATCACCGCCCCCGTCACCGACTTCCGTGTCAACGGATCGCCAGCCCAATCACTGTCCGACCAAGCTCGGACCTCCATTTCTCTCATGGGCTGCTGCTTGAAGATCTTCTTGAGGTAGGGGACCTTCACCAAGTACCTCGCCACGCGCTTCAGCCGCTGCATGTCACCTTGCTTCGGCGATCTCATTGCCGAACTCAACACCTTTACCGCATGCCCCAAATCAGGGCGGTCCTGGCTCAGATAAGCCAGGCGCATCACCATGCTCCTATAGTCCACCGCCTGCTCGGCATCCAGCTCTGGCAGGCGCTCCTCAGCAACTCTCTCGGCGTCCCGCATCTTCTCCTCCGGGATGTCCACGCCCTTGGTCTTCTCATTGAACCCGAAGTAGCGCATCACTATCTCCGCGTGCCTTGCATCCGCCTCCAACTCCACTTTCCACCTCGCCGCATCATCCAGCTTGAAGCGGATCTTCCTGTTCAGGAAGAACATCTCCTTGTCATCTTCCGCGCCCCGGCCAAGCATGGCCTCCAGCCTTGCCGTGTAGCGCGTGTTCAGCACGCCGTCCAACCACTGCAAGTTGGCCCCGTTGCCCTTCACCATGAAGTCGTCCCCGTGGACCAGGCCAATCAGCCTTCTCTCCGCTATCTTGAAGATTGCGGGGCATAGTGCACAAAACTCTGCACCATGCTCCTTCAACCAGCCGATGTAATCGCCCTGGAACACCTTGCTGGCATCTTGCGTCCCATACATGGACCTGCGAAGTAGTCCCACCATAGGCTCCGGACTTTCTTCACCATCATCTCCACACTGGTCCTCTCCACGTACAGCTCTCTTTCCGCACGCCCCATGAAGTGTGCTCGGCTGATGTCCCAGCAAGCCACCTTTGCATCCGGCTCCTCTGGGTTCTCCGTCATGAACAGGCTCAGGAGCAGGTTCACCGCCTCCAGCGGCGGGGTCGCCGCGAACGTTTCCTCCGCCCGAAGTCGATCTTCAGGCCTTTTTGCCTTTCGCACTTCTTTCGCCACCAATCTGCTCCTGACCTTCACCTGGGTCGCGTCTCCCTTGTTGATGTCCAGCCACTTCAACTGCAAGGGCTTCATGCCCTTCCCTTCACAGATCCTCCTTGGGACCTTCACGTAGACGCCCTCCTTGTGGAGCCAGCCCAGCTCCTCCTTTCGCGCCGCCTTCACCAAGTGCGCCGGCAACTCCGTACCGGTCACATCATCCACAAACTGGCCGAACTCCTCCTTGTAGAGCTCTTCCTGCTCGACGTACTCATCCGGTGTCGGGCCTGACAACTGCTCCTCCACCGCACTGATCTCTCCCCTCTCTCGTAGCTCTTTCCTCAGGCCACGGAGAATTGCCTCCACCAGCTCCTTGGGGTAGACCTGCGCAGCCTTAGCTCGTCCACCTCCCACCAGATGAACATGCCGATGCACTTCTCGACCTTGTAGGACATTCTCACACACGCCCTCCAGCTCTTCTGCGATCCTCCTCGAGTTCGTCAGCCACAAAGTCTCCTTTCTCACATGCAGGATTTCCCCTTCTCGGTCTTCCATCTTCATGCCCCAACGGCACATCGGACTCTGAACCAAGTACGTGTCGACTCGGTTCACCTCCTCTTCCACCTCCGGCATCTTCCATGACGTGGACGGTTTCGGGTGCTCATGGAGATAAAAGGCACCCTGCTCCCGCTGCTGTTTGCAGCACTTCATCGCGGTTCTCATCCTCGCCTTTCCAAGCTCCTCCTCCTCTTGCACCACGCCCGGGTCCCTCTTGCCATTGGACACGTTCCTCAATGGGCTAAACGTAGTGCACGGCGGTGAGCTCGTCAGGAGCCACGGCTCCTCCACCTGAATCATCTCCAGCACCTCCTTCTGATCTTCTGGCCTGTCGAGGTTCCACCTCTCTGACCCATCTGGCTTCATCTCCTCTAGGTCCACCGCCGCTCCGTCACGCATGCCAAACCGCTTCAGCTCCTTTGTCACACGCTGAGGTGAAAACACCTCCAGCACATCCAACGCTCCTAGGCTAGCCACTATGCTCGCAGCCTCCTTGCTCCCGGCCTCTGCCAGGATCTCCTCTGCCTCCATCCTTCTCGAGCCTGCCTGGCCGCTGGCATCCTCTTCCATATCTCGCAAGACATCTTCGATGTCCCTCGCTCCTTGCTCTCCTCCTTTCCGCTTTGGCGATGCTTCCCCGGCATCGGGGCCCCGGCTTGAACTTGACGGCTCAGCCTCAGCCCTTGCCTCATCGTTCGCTTCTTCTTCCGCTACTCTCTTCTTCGCCCTTCTCGCACTTTCTCTCTCGTCCTCATCTTTCTGCTTCTTCATCTTCTCCTCATCCTTCTTTACATCCTCTGCAATTCTCCTCTTCATCCTCGCTCTGCACTCCTCTGAGTGGCTCGCCTGAACCAGCGCTCCACCCGTGTTGATTGTGTGACACCCTTGGCATCCTGGAGTGCTCCCATACTTCTGCATCATCGTTCTCCTCACCGGCCACGCCCGGCCCTTTGCCGAGTGACCTTCTTCCTCTGGGGCTTCTCCCCCCTGATGCTCCTCTGGGCGCTCAACCAGGACCTCTCCTCCAGGTCCGGGAGCTGGGGCCACGAGGACCACCGGGGGCAGCCTCTGATCCTCACCTTCTTTCTGCTGTTGCTGCTGCCGCTCTTCCGGCTGCGGGTTGACATACTTCTTGATGTCCCAGGGCACACCACGCAATCCGGGCTCCAGCCTTGACCACCTCTGATCCTCAGGCACCGTGTGGAAGCCCGTGCCAACCACCACTCCGGCATCCGTCATGGCCAAGATCGACCCAAACCTGTTGTGGGTGCCCAGGTACCTCCCGCTCACCATTCTTGCCCAATCTCCTCTCTTTCCACCTCCAGCAGGTTTGACCATGATCTTTTCACCGAACTCCGGCATGGCCTTCACCCATCTTTTGCCTGTCCTTCTCTCCTCTGGCGTCCTCCCATCTGCTCCGACCTTGAACCTGCCATGCTGCTCTGCAGAGTACCTCGGGGCCCAATAGGTAATAGGATGCCCTTCAGGAACTCCACCTTCCAACTTCTTGTCCAAGGCCAAGAGATTGGCTTTGCACCTCCATTTGATCTCCTTGACAGCCGCCTCCGCTTCTCCATTCGACCGTGAATCTCCAGCCGGCGACTCCTCTGGCACCGCCTTCTTCAATCCTCTCGCCTTCTTCGCTGCCTCCATCTTCATCTTCACCAAGCTCCTTTCACCATCGCTTTTGAGGACCACCTCCTTGTAGCCCAAGCTTTCCAGGAACCTGGTCAACATCTTCTGGGCTGTCGCATCCACGAGCCCTTTTCTTTCCATGGAGGTTGCCGTCATCAGCCCGGTCTTCCGGTCCCGAGCTACAATGTTCGGCTTCGCACCTTCGGCCTCGCCCATGTAGAAGTAGTCGAGGCTCACCGTGGACATGTCGGGATTCTCACCACCATGGTCCACCTTCACGTGCTTCTGGACAAGGCCTGCTGCTTTGACGCACATCTCGCACCAGCTCCTGTAGACCGCATGGCCGCTCGCCTCGTGCTCCTTTCTCTCACGCTCGCTTGGCTGCGGCGGTACCCAGCCCGGGTGAGCAGGTCTGGCCTCCACCAACTCCTCAGGACCTTCTTGCTGAACTCCGATCTCATCCTCCAGAGCCCACACCGTGTTGCGCTCCTCGTCGATTCTCGCTGCCTTGGCTTTGGGCTTGCTCTTCATCAGTCCGCTCGCCGAGGCCTGTGTCTCCAGTTCCGCCACCTGCTCATCCGCGCTCTCTGGGTCGGGCATCTCCAGGTAGAAGTTGTAGATGCCGTTCTCTTCCACCACCGGGATCATGCCCTTGTCACCGTACAGCTCCAGCGCCTTCTCGTAAGCCTCTTCCAGCGTCTTATAGACAGGATGCTCCACCGGCATGATAGTTCCTCCGCCTTTCCACAGCCAAGTGCTGTGCCCTTTTCCATGCAACCTGCCCGCGCTGATCAGGACCTTGTGCACGTCCGTCGCATTCCCATTCACCATGCGCTTCACGCCGTTCATGTCATAGCCGCCAATCTTCACCGGGCCGTAGTTGTTGATCAGCTCGCCCGAGGCGGTCTTGAACGTTCCTTTTCCACCTCCAGTTCCTTCGCGCTTGTACCTCTTCGGGATAGCTGTCACCGAAGCGCCAGTGTCGAAGTTGCACTTCAGCAAGTTGATCTCGCCACCAAGCTCCCGTCGTTTGATAGCCACCCTTTTCGCAAACGAGGTCGTTGTAGACACCCTCGCCGTTGACGACAGCGCGCAAAGGTCCAGCCCGTTCGCTTCTCCTTCCGGCTCATCTCCCGGCTGCTCCAGCGATGCCGCCTCCCGCTTGCCGCCTTTGCCACCTTTCGGACTTGTAGGCGCCGACGATGATGAAGCTCCACCGCCCTTCGCCCAGCAATCCTTCTTCATGTGGCCCTTCTTCCCGCAGTTGTTGCAGATGCCATCAAACTTGCCCTTGCCGGCGCTCTGGCTGTTGCTTCGGGACTTCGCGCCTCCTCCTTTTGATCCCTGCTGCGGCTTCGACCAACAATCCTTCTTCTTATGGCCTTTCTTGCCGCAGTTGTCGCAGTTGCCCTCGAACTTGGCCTTGCCTCCTTTTCCACCTCCTTTCTTGCCCTTCACGAGTGAGGCCAAATTGCCATTGACCGCCCGGACCAGGGAGTCCACATCCATGGGAGCCACGTCACCTGCCGAGGACTTGCTGAAGTCCTTCGAGATCGTCAGCTTGCTCCCCGTCTTCGCCTCCATGTAGGTCACCACCTCCTGCTCCATCTCCTCAAAGGTCCGGAACCTCGTGTAGTTCAGCATGAGGTGCTGCTCCATCTCCTTCGGAACTAATTTCTCCAAAGCGTTCATCGCCAGGCTGTCTTGCAACACCTCACGCTTCCCGAACTGATCCTTCTTGCGGTCGTATCTGTTTCTCAATGCCTTCCAACGTTCTAAGGCATTGCCGAGGTTCTCGTATGAGGATCTTTCTGGGCTCGTCAATGCTTGAAGCATTATGCGCTTGCGTCCTCCGGTGCTCGGGTCGAACTTCCTGTGCAGGGCCCTCCAAGCTTCCAATCCAGCACCCTTCGGCGCGTTCTCCACCAAGTCGAAGACCGCCCCCTCCGTGGTCGCCCTGAGGATGGTGTAGACCTGTTGGTTCATCTCATCAACCTCATCCCATTGATCCAGAAGATCTGCTCCGGCCCCGAACTGGTTATCGATGTCCATCTGCGCGATGGGGTTCTCCTGCTCAGCAGCCCATTCCAGCACCTCACGGGATTTGCCGCCGATCACGCCTGCCACGTAGTCCTCCAGCTTCAAGGCCCAGACCCGGAATCGATCTTCGGCTCCTTCTCCGAGCACCTGAGGCTTTCCGAGGCCCTTCTGATCTATCAGGCCTCCTCCTCCTCTCTTGCTCATCTTCTCCAGGACTTCCGGCAACCGGCTCAATGCTTGCAGCACCTCCGCCGAGCCCCCTGATCCGCCACCGGCTCCAGCCGTCTGCTGCTCCGCCGCTTGCACCCGATCACGGAGTCCCGCGTTCTCCTGAGCCAACTGCGCCATCTGCTGCTGCATCTGCTGCACCACCGCCGTGAGCTCCTGTATCGTCGCCATCGCCCTCTTCAAGGATCAAGCCGACCAACACAAAGAAGCCCCCCTCGTAGGTGAAGATGCCCACCAGCAAGGCTAGGACCCACCTCCAGTGGTTCCACCGCCAAACGGGCTCGCCTCGCTGCTGCAGCTCCTCAAACCTCTGCAGCTGCCGAGCGTCCTCCGACCTCGACTCGGCCGCTCCCCTCCGTGGCCCAGCTGGCCGCTCTCGGGGAACCCCGATCCTCCTCCTGTAGAGCTTGTCCTTGGCCGCGGACTTGCCCTGATCGTGCCCGAGAGCTCCGCTACCATGAAGACATGGCTTGGAGTCCCTTTTGATCCGCTAGATGATCTCGGGGTATGCACAAGTCTTTACAAGCCTGCAAGAGTGGATCAAACCGTAGGGAACCACCTGGAGTCTCCTTCCGACCCTTTAAAACTGGTTGGTCATTATCCAAACTTGAGGGGTTGTGAGCCCTGTCTTTGGAGCTTTTCTTGCCCCTTAAGGACCGGAGAATAACAGGTGATCATCTTTTGGGGCCACAGAAGTGGGGGATAAACCTCGAGTGATCAACCACAGCCCCGTCTTTGGATGCAAGGACCGTTTCTCTGCGATCCGGAGCCCAGATGGCCATGGGTCAAAACCCAAATCGTACCCCCAGTGAACATCCCAGTCCCCCTTAAATAGACTAACATGGGTGGTGCACCTAAACCTACCAACCAAAATGGGATCCCAAAACGGTTTTGACCCGCAGCCCCGAGATCGTCGCCGATCCGTCGCCTCCCCCTTCAGCGCCACCTCTTGGTGGTGCAGCACCTCGGATCCCAATGCACCGCACCTTCTGTGCAAACCCAAGGAACCTGCCTGCAAAACTGCCATTTGCATGTTGTTCGCCCCCTGGAAAAAATATATATTCCCAGTAGCGAAATCGATTCCCTTTAAAACCAACAGGGGAAATAATAAAAAAAAAAATATCCAGCAAATGGAAGAAAAGAGGCGTCTCTTGCAAACCGCTTGGTACTTTTCACCGTCAAGTTCCCTTGGGCTGCTTAAGCCTGCTTTTGTAAAATCAGCCCAGTGATTCGATTCAGGGTTTTGTAGGTAACCAAGGGCATGCCCCTCGAAAGACAAGAACAAAAATGGCACTGGTCCCCTGCCGAAACAAGTCTAGACTTTGTGTTTCCCACTAAAACCCAAACAAGCTGACTGTAGGCTTTATAACATTTGACCCATGAGGGTAAATGTACGTAAATATCTAGCATACAGTCCGATTGTTTGGCAAATGATCCAAATGCCACAAGTGACCCCAAACGGCCGCACGTGTTTTCCCGAGACTGGCTGCCTCAATGAAACAGGGGGTTGGGGAATGAACCAACTGATCCCTGAGGGTAACTACAAGCGGATGGTCCAATTCCCAGTTGAGCACCAGCCCAGAACAGTAGCCATGGCGCAAAAAGACATCTTTCCACCTCCAAAAAAAAGGAGCAACGGAAGCACCCCGCGGGGTCTGGGGCACAGCCCAACAGACTCCCCCACCAAGCCCGTAGGCAAAGAACCGACCTGCCAGCTTGGATGGATGCGCTTTTTACACTAAAGGAACAATTGAACAAATGCTTAAGCAAATTGAAAATAACCGAAAATCATCGCCCTGGGCAAGTTGCTAGGGGTGTTACCCAAAGTGATCCAGGTTAGCCAACATACGCCACCCATCTGACTTCCTGACTGGCCAAACAAGCCCAACCTTTGTATTTACCCCCAAGAATGACTAAAGTTGATGAACTCGGGGAGTCAGCCAATTCATCGGTTCCGAGCAGTAGAACCGACCTGAGGTTCCCACAAACTCGGGCATCTGCGACCGCTTCTTCTCCCCGTCCTGCCGAAAAGCAAGTGGCAGCGGCAACTCTGTCGGTCGCCGACGATTGCTCCAAACCAAAACAAACACAGCATGTGCAAAGGTGTCAAGAATAAGCTCAGGTGATATCCCCAACAGCATGCGGTGCTATTTTAGTGCTCGCACCACCCCGCAGCCCTCGCAGAACCTCGTGGAACCATGGTGGATCTCTGGTGGAACCCTCGTGGAACCTTACCTCAGGGCCGCCCCGGACCACCCCGGAGCCTATTCGGGCTGAGACCCCAAAGCTTTCAGCTGTTGGGGAAAAAAAACATAAGGCAGAAGTTCTGGCGAGGGATTGTTGGAATTGAGAACAATCAGCAAGCAAAACAGGGAGCCCAGCTTCAATGCGCCATCTTGATCGATTGGCGCTACAAGGCGTGGCCTTTCGGCGCACCAGACTGCTGCCGCCCTTTGTATAAGGTGCAGGGTCGGTAGTTGGAGCAGCAAAACCAACTGGGAGGCGGCAATTGCACGACTGGAAGATAGGAGTGCGTGTAGAAGGAATCGTGGCAATCAAGCAGAACAATATGAGCAACTTTGAAAGTGAACAATCTCATCTCAAATTGACCCCTGGTGGTGCTTGCGGGCCAGGGAACACTTTAGCAACAAACTGCTGCTTTTCCTGTAAACCCCAAACGGGGTACCCTCAGACAAACACCCATACTCCCAGTGGTTGGCAATCTTAGGAAAACCAAAAGGTCCGAACAAGGAGCCTAGAAGTGAGCAAGACGCCTGACTAAACCTGGAAGGATCCTTGAAACCCAAGTCAACGTTACCTGAGGTGTAGGATAAGGGTAAACAACCCCAGCTGACTTTGAAAACAAGTCCAAACTACTTCCATTTGGTTAAGACCCCCTGGAAAAATAAAAAAGTTTCCAGTGGTGATAGATTCCCATTAAAACCAACAGGGGAGAATAAACAATATTCTGAAGCAAATGGAAGACTATGATCCTAGTTTCAGCGATGCCGGGAGTCTCAGCGACTCGGCTGCCTGAAAAAAAAAGCCCGCCTGGCTAAACTCGGTAATCCTGACCTCACATTCGGAGGGCCGCTTTGCGGCAAAACTCATGTGTCTCAAAATTTGGGGGCAACCCGAAGTGGCAGTCCTTGCGATTTCCCTTCAAACTTTGAACCAAGCAAACAAGGGTACCAAAAAACACAACAGACCCAAATGCGGGGCTCTGATCCAGTTTTCCGCAAGGCTGCCTTCGAGCGAACAAGGTGTATGCGCATCGGTCTGCGCAAAAGCTGCTGATGGCCAGTTGAATCTCTATTCAGTTGGGTATAGATTGCTTGTTCCGAAAAAACCTGAAACTGTGGCCCCGAAGCAAAAAGGGTACCCATAAGCAAGTTGGTCTTTGTCATGCTTCGCGCGTGGCTTAACGATCATGCGACTAGGGAATCCAGAAGAGATTGTCTCCAAATAGAGGAGCCGGGGCCAATAGGGGCCCGAAATGGTGAAAATCAATTCATTCTGCAGGTCCCGATTCATGTCCAACTACCGAGGGTATGATCGGTATGTTGTCAGTCCTTGACTCAAAAAAAGTATTTACCCCGGAAACCCGGTTTCCCAAACAAAACCTTGAAAAGGGCGGGTATTTCAAGTAGGGGGTAATGTCAACCTAAGTTTAATAAATGGGGGCGTATTAACAAAATCATCGGCCACCGGACCCGCTTTTTCACCCAATACCAAATTAAGAAGGGGCTAATTCAACAGTTAATTGCAAACATACAACACCGCCCCCCCAAGTCGACCCTCCAAAGCACAACATTAATAAACCACAAAAATAACTCACATTAATGAAATTCCACGAAACGCGGGGGCGAGCCAAACAAGTTTGTCCCCAGATAGCTGAAAGCTATACAGTAGGGGTTCTAACTTCCAATAAAAAGGGGAAGTGATTTGCGAGATTGATGGGAGGGTGCTAGGGGGCGTGCAGTTTGGGTGCTGGTGTAGGTGCTGTTTGGGGTGCTGTTTGGGGTGCTGTTTGGGGCGCTGTTTGAGGTGCTGGTGAGATTGACTGCCGGGTGCTAGCGTACATGCAGGTGGCGGTGCGGGCGCATTTTTGCAAGACTGATGGTAGGGTGCAAGCAGGCATGCAGTTTGGGGTGCTGGTGCGGGTGGTGCTTTGGGATGCTGCTTGGGGTGCTGTTCGGTGCTGGTGACGGTGGGTGCTTTGGGGGTTCTGTTCGGGGTGCTGTTCGGGGTGCTGTTCAGGGTGACGCATTTCTGTGAGATTGACGGCCGGCTGCTGTTTGGGGCGCTCTTCGGGGGGTGCCGTTGGAGGTGCTGGTGTACAACTGTCGGCATGTTCTTCGCTGCGTGGGGTCTATGCTGGTGTATTTTTGTATCAGGGAGCAAAACCGTAAGCAGGTAGCGTGCAGAAGTTGATGGCACAGAGACACATGCAACAAGTGTGCAGCGCACCAGGCAAGGTAATTATATAACTGGAACCTTCAAAGGCTCCCCACCAGACCTCAGATCTCTAAAAAACATACATGCCCGGAAAGTGCGGCTTTTAAATGAAGTCTCTTTACAAAAGTGATGTCCCTGGACTCCAACATGAGGTACCCCACACAAGCTCCCCAAACCCGCATTAGTAAAAGGGTTCACAATAATAAACACCCCAAAGCGACCCCTAGGAAAACTAGGTATTGGTTACTACTACAAATACTACAGGTACTACTACGAGTACTACAAGTACTAGAAGCAGTACGACAAGTAGTCTAGAAACAGTACTACCAGTACTACTACGAGTACTACAAGTACTACAAGCAGTACGATAAACACGTACTACAGCCACTACTACAAGTACTACAAATACTAATACTAGAAGCAATGCTACAACTGCAATTGTTTTTTATTACGGTACTTTGCCCGGAAAAAAATGAGGGGGAGGGGGGGACCCCGTTTACTAATATGAAGTCGACATTACCTGGTGATTGGAAACCTCCATCTTGCTCCTTTGCTCGTGGGTAAATTGTGATCCATGTCCCGGTCGTTTGCATCCACTGGGCGAGAAAGACACATGGAGGTTGATCAATATTCCTGGCCCCCAAATGACCATGCGCAACTTTTTCCAGTTAATGGGACATATCATTTGTTTAAGGGTTTTTCCTCATGGTCATCCCGTTTAAAGGTCCTTTCGATCAACCCCCGTGCGTGCACCGAATCTGGGACGCCAACTCCGACCACATCGGAAGCGCCGGGGAAGTAGAGCTTTGCAAACTCCGCCTGCAAAACGGACCAAGGCCATGTTCAGGTGTGTAATGTAAGGCTCCCTGTTAGAGCAAGAGAGTATTCGGAGCTCTCGGGAAATGGTGGCTTCCCTTTATTTTGGTGGAAACAGCCGTGTTTCAAATGGTTGCAAAATGTATCTTTTAAGGAGCCCTGCGACTCCATAGGTTGTGCCTCTGAAGCAACGGTTTGCCAGGGCAAATACCTCCCTTTTTAGTAGAGGCTTGACATGATACCAACCAAAAGGAGTGCCTGGGTCCTCCGTCTCCGGGTTATTTCTCGGTTTTTCCCGTTCTCCGGGTTATTTCCAAGAGACCCTCTGAAAACTAGGAGTTTCAGGTGCTTCAGATCAAGGCGGGTATTTGGCCTGGGGTCCTGAGATGTCCCCTAAGCTTCAAGAGCAACACGGGGTTGCTCCGAGCCCCAATCAGAAGGTCGTGATCTAAGGGGCGACTTAGGCCGCACCGAAGACCAGCGAACAAGAGACCAATGAGGGGCAAACAAGGTTGCTTCGATCAAGACAGCAAACAAGGTTGCTTCAATCAAGAAAACAGGAAGCGTAATTTTCGGAGCTGTGCTGGAATGAAGGTTGGCCTCTGTAAGAAGAACACCAACGGGGGGAACCCATCACTTGGAACTGCCCAGACCCCCAAAAGACTGCCACAAGACGGGAATGTCACCCACAACCACACGGTGATTCAATCATGTTGAAGGCCCCTGTACCTCTAGACGGGAGTTTGGGAAAACACACATCTGCAGAACGCACACTGATTCAAAAAGCTGAAAAGGAACCTGCAATAAAGAAGATCATCCTCGAGGATTGTGGAACCCCTCCTTTTGCCGGTCGACTCTCTCGCCGTCAAAGCATAGGCATGCAAACAAACACACCGGCCTCGCAGCGCTCAAGAATCATCGAACCTGAGACGGTCAGAACATCTAGCAGCAGAAGCGCGACTTGACATCATCACACAGAAAGGCCAGGGTTAATCTTCATATTTAACTGGTGGTCCTGATTTTCCTCATATTGAACCCTTACTCGTTGCCAAAGTTCCCTATAAACGGGTTGAACATCGCCCCTAACCAGAAGGACATTTGGTCATGGCACCGGTTGCGCGGGCGCAAGAAGACAAAGCGCTCATTAAAAGCTGTGGAGACAAGCACGGACAAAGGACACCATACGTTCAGGAAAAAACGCGTTGGACATGGCGGCGTGATGGCGCAATGCCAAAGGCCCCGACAAAGCTTCCCCTGAGTTTCCCCCGCAAAAAAAAAGGAAACCGCTTGCACAGGGTGTGCCGTCCACAAAAACCATACCCCACAGGAACTTGGTGCGTCCGGTTTTGCTCCCTGAACAATGGTGATTGCAGGCCTAGCTCGACGGGGTCATCCAACATGTCTTGGCCCCCCGCATGTGGTGGATGAACTAGAACTGCATTCATTGAAGCCAAGCAAGGCGAAAGGATAGGCGAAAATACCCTTAAACTACATGCCCCCCAAATGCCCGCAAAGTTTGACAGAAAACGAAAAACACGACAACAGCGAACCGTCAAGCAAAACGCGTAGGGGGCTTCTCCGGTCTGGCAATAGGGCTTCCGATTTCTTGACAGATGCCAATGTGAAAATTGATGGTGAAAACTGATGCCACAAAAACCCAGAGAGTAGATGAAGGAAACCACCCTTCAAAGCAGTACAGCGGTAGGGATCCACTTTGAAGAACCGCTACCCTAACTGGGCTGCCCTCAGATCCCCTGCTAAAAGTTTAACTTTTAGTGGGTTAAATGGAAACTACCACTAAACCCTCACAGTTTTTAGGCTAAGTTGAACCGGACGGCTGGGGGCCAAGCTAACAAACACCACCCCTCCAGCAAGAAAACCTCCCAAGACCCCGCAGAAACGAGTGTCTGGCTCTCGGGAAAGCGGAGCTGGATCCGCCGGAGCCGGCGCAAAAATGCCAGGCACAGGTGCTGAGCCTCGGAACCGCCCATCGATGGCCCAGCCTCCTAAATCACTCATGAGCGTTTCGGCGCAGAGCCTTCCTTGAAGCGCAGCCTTGCGAGCGAAAGTGCCTCCGTTCTTGATCCAGCCGGTAGAATACCGCCATGAAACCAATGGGATTCAAATACCTGAATGTTCCGATGAGCGTGACTTTCCGCTCATGTGGACTGCTGCGCGCTTGTCTGAAAAGCGCTCGCTTTCAAGCAAAAACGCTCGGATATCGAAAAAGAAGGAACCGTCTTTCGTGTGAGCTCAGTCTTTTTGCTTCTCATGGGCACGATGGCATTGACCACATTGGCCAAAGTGTGCTTCAAAGGAGCCTCAATTCCTTTAAGAAGCAGCCTTTTTCCGTTGGCTGATTTAACGCTCGAAGACTAAATGGTCCTTGCTTGCCAAAAAAGCGCTCGCAAGCGCAAAAGCGTATCAAATAGCAGCTTGCGCAGACAAAATCGCTCGTTAGAAGATCCAGGTATAATCACCATTGTTTAGCTAAAAGGATTGTCATCATCTCAATTGCTTCTCAAGTTGCAAATATTTCATAACATTGATGTCGATCGGTTGAACCCCGGAATTTTCAATCAGTCCGGCGGTCACTGGATTTCCCCTACAGTTGCGGATCACAACAGGGTTTCAATGAACCGCCCACCACTCTTGAAGCTTACGGCGAAGTTTTTTTCTGGACGCCAGAAGGCCACCCTGCGAAGGTATATCAACCTACATGCGCTATCCTGGCCCCCGGGAGAACCAGCAACCAAAAGCCTGGGAATCGGACAGATTTCGTCACAGCCAGCAACTTGGATGGCCCATCCCCACAAATTCAAAAAAAAAAAAAAGCTGATCTGGGGCCTTTCCTGGGTTCCATGTTGTTTCCTGTGTCCCAACCTCTCGTTGCAAGAGTCTTAGAAACCAGAAAGTTATACAGGAAGTTAGAATCCCAAACACCACAAAACCGGACTTCCAGTTGATTGCCGAATCCCAGCAATTCATACCAGAAATTTACCAACCACCCAGAACTGAATTTGGTTTCATGGTAACGCCAACTTGTTTTCCAAAGGAAGCGGCCTGGGTCACCAAAAACCAGCGGACCAGCCCTGAAACCAGGATCTCCGGCAGACTTTGCTGCTCAGACCTGGACCCTGGGCTTCAGTTGCCGCCAATAAAAAACCATGTTTGCTTTGCTAGAACCACCACTTTTTGCCGTTCAGGATTTGTCATCATCTAAATTGGCGCCTTGGCATTCTTCTAATGGGGGGAATGAAACCCTAGGCCTTTAGGGTCACACAAAGGACCGGTGGAGCCGCAACACGGACTTCCGGTTAGACCTGGCTTTAGGAGCCCCTCGGACCTACTTTTCTTGGGGCCTGAGATGAGGTCTTGGCCCCCGCAAGTTGGCTTCGGTGTTCCTTTTGCTTCTGCTCTAAAGAATGTTGACCCAATATCAATCAACCTCAATTTTTAAATAGGGGGTGGCTTTCGGCCCCTCCAAAAGAGGTCTGAGCCCCCGCTAAAACCAGAATTGGACAGCCTCTATAAATTAACTGGGGTTGATTACTATGAGGCAACTGGTAACAGGAATCCCTGCGGTCTGAGAGTGGCCATCTGGGAACACGAAATGGACAGAAACCAGAAATGGACACCCCATGACACCCCTCCAGGCTTCTGACCATTTTTTTTGTCTCATCTGAGGGGCCTGCCGCGATCTGTCGCAGCTCCGCCTCCACGGCCGGGCCATCGCTGCTGGAGCGCAGCGGAAGGAACATGACCTCAGTGGAAGGAACTGGTCGCTGGCGAGACTGATGGATTCCCTTTAAAACCAGTAGTGATCTTCCCTTTGCTTAGGCCCCCTGGAAGAACAATACATTTCCTATTGTGATGGATTCCCTTTAAAACCAACAGATCTTAAGCAAATGGAAGTGATAGATTCCCTTTTTCCAGTGGTTGCTTTGGACACAATTGTGGTTGTTTTCCCTATACCTCCACGTGCGGTTTTCATGAGGGTGCACGCATCCCGGCCCCAACCATGGCTTGGATCTTCAACCTGCCTAGTTTGTGGGATATACTTAGAACCATAGCGCAATAGAGCCAACAATTCGGTCAGCCCAGTTACAAAAGCTTGGCTGCTGGCAAGACCCCTCTGCAAAATAAGGTTCTCACTGTTGGTTTAACCAAACCTGTGTCAGGGCAAAATAACCTGTTAGAATAAGGTTTCTGCAAAATAAGGTTCTCACCTGGATCTCACTGAAAATCCAACCTGTGTCAACCAAACAGTTAAAGTCCAAAGATCGAAGCAAACGGGAACCTTTAAGGTCGGGGGGCCCTGCATGTCGCCTTCAAAAGTCGATCAGATGGTTCCATGGAACATGCCACTTGAGGTTCCAAAAAGGGATACTGGAGGAAACCCTGTAATTTGTGCTTCCAGCTACCAAAAACGATCAGAGTAGACAACCAGGAAAAAAACCAGCTGAATCCTTCGTCACCCTGCTATGGCAAGCGGAAGCACGAAGATCTCACGCACGCCCGCCACCCTCCCCTGGACGGTAAGAAGCCGACCGTCCTGCCAGCAGCCTCCGAGGCACAGCATCAGCGGGTCACGGGGCGATCGATTCGGTACGTCAGGTGAGTCAGGTGAGTAGTTAGTACCCTCCCTCCCACAAACATGGCACCTCACAGGGAGTCCCGCCAAGAGCAAACTGATCTTCCAGGTACTCTTCAGGTGCCATGTTCGTGGGAGGTAGGGCCATAGCCATGGTGAGATAACCCGCAGCAGCCATGGGTCTCCGTTCAGTGGGTTATTTCACCAGGCTGACTAAGCACCGCTTCAAGTAACGCTAGGAGCCCCTTTGGTCGGTTGAGTCACCATCAAAGCCGATCGCTACAAAAATGGTCGGTCCCCAAAACCGATCGCTATCAGGGATTAAAACGGCAGATATCCGCACCCATTTGATGGTTGGGGTTGTTCCTTACAAACC
The DNA here is from genome assembly GCA_963377175.1 of Effrenium voratum. Lineage (NCBI taxonomy): Eukaryota > Dinophyceae > Suessiales > Symbiodiniaceae > Effrenium > Effrenium voratum. The sequence continues at coordinate 2,362,795 of CAUJNA010000335.1, read as the reverse complement.
TTCATCTAGCCGGGTTTTGCTTCAGATCTCGGTTGAGGCCTTTCGGGGTTAGAGGCCCTCATATTTGCGATATTTAGAGGCTTGCGCTCCTAGGGAAAGCAGCAAGGATCCTCCAGCGAAGGGAACAGGACCTCCCCCGAATGTCTTGGACCTCAAAACGGGCAGTTTTGAGGGCACAAGATGCTTAGGGCAGGAAGGGAAAGCGGTACTGTCAACTTTGTACTGATCCAGAGCATACCTTGAAAAGGAAGTGTGCGTTTGTACCGGCGTTCAATTTGAAGGGGTTGATTTATCATAAGTTTCAATTGAGCGCGGGTCTTAAATCGTTACAAGCTACAACCCCCTTCTCGAAAACTTCTTTCCTGTTTCATCCTGTGCATGCATGTGCCTGGGCAAAATCCTGCACCCGTCGGTAGGTCGTTTATGCCTGTGTAGGGATTGACACTAGCTGGCGCAGGAGTTTGTCCATCCACAGTAGCGCCATCCCAAACCGGGACATTTGTGCCTCCATTTGCCCAGAAAGTTTATTGAGAGGGGACTAAGCTTCTCAAGGTATGTCTGGATTTGTCTTACAATAACCCAACAAATGCCAGGGGTTTCCCTTAACAAAACGCACCCCTTCCTTCGTGTTGCTCGGCGTGCGAAAACGTCCCGGGCCCCGCCTTGGCTTCCTTCACTGGCGCTGGCAAAGCTGCCAGTTCCTGACGAGTGCATGGCCTTTTTGGACTGGAACCTGAAACCACTGCCAGTGCTTCCAGGCAAGCCACCATATGGGGTGTCTTCTTTGGAGTGGGTGCCTTTCCGTTTGTGGTTTTAAAGGGAAACCAAGAGGAACACCGCCATTTTGGGCAGTCCAAATCCTAAGAAAAAGGCGCACACACACACACACCCATATCCTGGCAGCCATGGGGTCTTTCTGTCTGCTACCAATGTGGCTAATTCCCATCCCCATGACCGGTTGTTTCCCTTGTTCCTGTAGGTTTTACATGATTGTACCATGCACGTGTTCCTCTAGGTTTGAAATGATGGTTTAGTTGCCTACGTGTTATAACGGTTTCAGGCGGTGTCCCAAACAACCGTGAAAAAACATAATGGGTTGAGGGTCATTATCTTAAGCGGGGATTGCTATGCACCTTCAGGGATCCTTAGACAGACGTCCGAAACGCAACCTGGAGCATAAACTTGGCAAAGAAACACATAAATTGTGTATCCATTCATGACTTCAGTGGCCATGGAAGAAGGGCAACATTTGTTCAATGCACTTCCCTTGACCAGACTTAGCCCCCCTGCAAAAAAGCGAACAACTTCTTCTAGTTAAAAGGTAAAATGATGGAAAACCAACAAGGCAAAGCAAAATCAGCGCGGTCTGGCAATGTTTCTCTTTGTCCATAAGCCTCCCGATTCTATAATCAGGAGCCATTCCCGGAGGGTCATTTCCCGGCTCGGTGCTTGGGGTTTGGACCCTAGCGTCCAGCGAGATAGATTTCAGGATGCATTGGCCAAAAAGTCTGAAAGTGTACCACTACCCTCTACTCCAAGTATCTATCAGTGTTGTTTAAGGGTATTTATCCCCAAACTTCCGAATTCGCTTTTCTTAGAGAAAGGCATCTTTTTCGGGAAAGCCAGTGGTTTCAGGGTGAATACCGATTCCTGTTGCAGGTTGACATACCTGAACCCTCAAAATTCCCATAAAAATGGGTTTGACCCCCAAAATGATGGGGTGATATCCCATTTGTATGGGTAGTTTGAGGGTCCAGGTAACTTGAAACAGGCCGTTGGCATTTGTTTGTTGGCTGCTCCACCAGATCCGGCCTCATCTGAGAGGTTGGTGGGCGTCACCAGGGCCAGCTTGCCTCGGCCCACCGGAACCGGAGACGGTCTCCCGAGCTCCGGAACCGGAGAACCGGAGCTCTGGAAGAGGGCTGTGGTTGAAATGGAAACCAGTTCTTTTTACAACAAAAAAAAGACTTCCCAAAGACGAACCCC